>CM065676.1:840000-1005000 GCA_033220385.1 Triplophysa yarkandensis
GTTGCATGAGATTAATGTATTTTCTGACTTAGTTTCTGGCAATGTTGTAGCTCGTTCACGCCCTTCTCTCCCTTTAAGGGCATATTGATGCTTATTGGGAATTATTTAGCTGGTGGAAAACTCTAACCTGGCCCTATTGTGTCTCATGTTCCTTCACGTTCATTATGTTCTGATGACCTATCTACGCAATTCCCTGAAATATTTTCGTCTAGCGTAGTTACTCGTGGTATGGCACAAAGTGCGAAAGAGACTCAAATTAAGGAACAACAAGATGAATTTGATCTCAGTGAAACTTGTATTGCTCAATCTCCAATCTGTCACGATAGTGATTTATCTTTTAATTCTGCTCCACAGCATACGCCTCATGGTTATTTTCTACGAGATGTGGTCTTGATGCGTGAGAGTCTCTTACAACCTCTGCTCAAGATGAGTGGCGGGTAATATTTCAAATAGTTGTCCGTCTCTTGCCATGATGAAGTCTTGAGTCTGGCTCATGATCATCACTTTGCTGGTCATCTTGGCGTGAATAAAATTTTGCATCATTTCTTTTGGCCAGGAATAAAACAAGATGTAGTTAAATACTTTCTTACATGCCATTTATGTCAGATAAAAGGTAAACCGAATCAGGTGATTCCACCAGCACCGCTACAGCCTATTCCTGTTACCACTGAGCCATTCGAACATGTGATATTGGTCATTAGTATCGGCTTACAATTATGTGTTGTTTGACACGATTTCCAGAGGCCATCCCACTTCGTAAAATCACTGCTCCTGATATTATAAAGGCCCTGGTGGTTTTCTTTTCTTTGTTCGGCCTCCCGAAGACCGTGCAGACAGATCAAGGTACAAAGTACAAATTTTATGCAAGCAATTTGTCAGCTCGCTGTTTAACATGTCACATCTAGATCTTACCATCCGAAACTCAGGTTGCCCTCGAGAGATTCCACCAAACTCATAAATCCATACTGAAGAGTTTTGCCTCGAATTTGAAGGAGTTTGGCATGGTGGGGCACTGCTCGCTCTTTTTGCTGTGCACGTAGTCGTGCAGGAGAGTTTGGGATTTAGTCCAGCAGAGCTCGTGTTTGGACATACTTTGAAATTATTAAAAGAGTAATGGTTGTCAGAGACAAATGCATGTCATGATCTTTCTGATTATGTTGAACTTTACGATTTTTACAGATTTTTGACGGGTGAATGCTGTGACAAAGCTCGATAGTTATCCTTCGTCGCGTATTGATGATTGTGTAGATTGCCTTGTTTCTGCAGTATTTGTTAGTAAAATTACCTTGCTGAAAGGCTACTGGTAAATTCCTCTGTCTAAACGAGCCAAGGAGATGTCAGCTTTTGTTACACCAGATGATTTCCTGCAGTACACCGCTATAGTCTTGGACTTCGAAATGCTCCTGCCACTTTTCAAAGACTTGTAAATGGTGTTCTAAATGGAATATCTAACTGTGAAGCTTATTTGGACTTCATTTTATACAGGGCCTCGTGGCCTGAGCCTATGGTTCTTCTGTCTACTGTCTTCAACATATTGTCTGTGGCAAATTTGACCTTAAATCTGGCCAAGTGTGAGTTTGGCCAGGCTACTGTGGTATATTTGTGAAAAGTGGTAGGTCGTGGGCAGGTATGCCCTGTTCAATCTAAGGTTGAAGCCATTCTGAATTACCCTGCTCCAACCATAAGGTGTTAACTCTAAACTAAACCCGTTTTCTGGGCATGGTATGCTACTAAAGGTCTTTTTGCAAGAACTTTTCTGCCATTGCCTCAGCACTCACTGACCTACCCAGCTCTAAGGTGTCTTTCATCAGGACTCGGCAAAGTCAGGCAGCTTTTGAGTCAGTGAAAGCTTTGCTCACCACTTCTGCTTTGTTGGTTGCTTCAAATTTCTCACTACCCTTTTCTATTGCAGTAGGTCCTAGTGACCTTGGAGCTGTGGCAGTCCTTATAGTGCAAGAAAGGGCTGGACTGGAATATCATGTCTGTGTCATGAAATGGTGGATGAAGGTGAAGGAATGGAGAACCCAAATGCGGGCACGAGTGGAATAAACAGGATTTTACTAAAACAAAAACCAAACAAAAACCCACGATGGGAAAACAGTAACACTAAACACTACAAACGGTCAAACAAAAGACTTCCCACGAGGGGGCACAAAACAAGGTAATATTAACAAACTATAAATATATATATATAAATATAAAAACAAAGCAAAACAGGGAACAGGAACAATTCAAACAAGAACCTGGAAACACTGACAAGACCCGAACACGGTTCCAGGAACACAAATAAACATGTAATGCCACGACACAGGACAGAAAACACAAGGGCTTTATATAGGGAAACATAACAAGGGATAATGACACAGGGCAGGTGTGGGGAATGAAACAATGACGGGAAGATAAACAGGATAACAAGGGGCGGGGTCAAGAGACGAGACAAGAGAGCACATGGCATGTCAAAACAAACGATACCATGTGACACTCACACAGAACACAGGTCTGCCATGATTCTGCCAAAATCCGGAAAAACATGACCAAGAGAGGCAGAATCATGACACTGCTTCTATTCAAGCAAGTTCAACCGCCATCAGTGTGCATACTCAACAATCGAGGAAGAGACTCTTGCTCTTGTTCTGGCCATTCAGCATTTTGAAGTTTATTTTGGAGGTGTTGTTCATCCTGTGGTAATCTATAGGAACAACAATCATCTTGTCTTCCTTGACTGTATGCGTAATTGCAATCAACAGCAGGGGAGTCTGATTTTACAATGCTATAATATTGAAATAAGGCACATAAGGGGGCGTGACAACGTCATAACTGATCCTCTGTCCCGTGTTTAGTATCACTTTTTCTGAAAATTAATTGTGGGTTTACTTGTGTCCTATTAACCATGTTCTACTTTATCAGTTCAGCTGGTTGGTGTTGCTGCTTATTGATAAGTTGCTCAGTGTGACTTGTGTGTTTCTGTATAAAGGTAGTCTGTTTTATCTGTATATATCACTATCAATTTTACTCCTATTTTATCTTCTTATGGGT
This sequence comes from Triplophysa yarkandensis, assembly GCA_033220385.1. NCBI lineage: Eukaryota > Metazoa > Chordata > Actinopteri > Cypriniformes > Nemacheilidae > Triplophysa > Triplophysa yarkandensis. The sequence goes on from CM065676.1 coordinate 843,037, forward strand.
GGGGGTGTTACGTTGTTCCATCTGTAGGGGGGAGTAGGACGGTCTTTGTACTGTTTTGTTCTTTCTCTACAGAATTTAAATTTTTTTGGAAAAACAGTGAAAACTTTATTGCCATTGGAGAATGTACAGTGCCAATGACTCGTGGATGGGTGTGCACTGGCGATGGACTGGGACAAAAAATCATCCTGGGCATTTTAACTAGAGACCAGCCCACCAGGTATTATTGGAATAGATTCAACATATTTCTTCAACAGAACTGCAGACTGCACAGATGGTACCTTGCCAAAGGAAAAAATACTATAGCTTACTAAAGTGTATATATTTTACTTTTTACTGTTTTTACAATTAACTATATATGATAATGGATTTATGGATTTTATGACCACTAATTCCAAGACGTTCTAGAGTTCAGATAATTATTTATTAAAAGCCAGACATTTTAAATGAGAATAAAAAAGAAAAGTGTTTTACAGTTGAGATGATACAATGTTTTCTATACTATAAAATTCATAAAAAAGTATTTTATTTTAGGGCTGTATATAGAGAAACTGGCGGTTAACTGTAAGCAAAACGCTAAAAATACTGCTTATATCCAGACCAAGTGAAACATTCATCCTAGTATTGTTTTTCCATATCACAGTTATAATAATCCGGTTTAAGACATTTCATCTATTCTTAATAAAGAGTAATATTATTTTCTCATTCATTTTTGTCTTTAGCAGCTGTGCAGTTGTTGTTCCATGTTGAAAGGAGCATTTGTCCCACCCCTGCTAATTTGCCATTTGTAATGCAACTCTGACACCCGACAGAAAACGCAGAGCGCCGGATCTGAACATGTGGAAAAATACGCCAGCTGCTGACTTTTTGAAAAAACACTGCTTTTCCATTGGAAACTATTCTAATTTTTTGTGGTCCATTTCCTTCTGTTTGTCTGTGATCTGCAATGAGAGCCGTTGCCCAAGCAAGTGGGAGGGATCATCCGACCTCCTCGGCTGTTATTGGTCTATCTCAGAGTCGATCATGACCAATTGGCCAATCCAACACCTTTTAATAGTTTATATCATTTAAAAATTTTTAAAAATTAAAACATCGGCCCACAAAATCACCATCCCTTAGCCCTCTTGATACGCCAATCGGACTGCTTTCTTCTTCATCCCCGCTCCCTGAAAAGAGTAAGGAACGGGTGGCATTGTCTGAGCTGTAGCAGGCAGGCCAGTCTTCCTGTGCCTCCCGGGCTTTTGGTCCAGAACATCAGTCTGAGCCACTGGACAGTATGAGGTCTTGAACATCTAGGATTGCGAAAGCCGGAGGGCTGGCGAGCCATCGCTTGTGCATAGGTTTAGAGACAGAGCTCTAAAGACCCATCGTCCCTCCTCTTCTCCTTGAATCTCTTTTGCATCCATGTCAGTTCTGAGCCAAAAATGCCATCTGAAACAACCGGAGCATCAAGAATGGCCTCTTTCTGTCCTTAAGGTATGCCAGGTTAAGCCAACGCTGCCTCTGCTGAATTACCATGGTGGCCCTCACTTTTCCCCTTAACTGCAGATCTCTGTAGACGGATGGAAAGATCCGTAACAACACAGATCCCTTCCCACTCTTTCTGACTTGGTGTGTTAGATACCTCGTCCTGCAGTGCTTGGTATGCTGCGAGCAAAGAGGTGGCGTTAAGGGCCCGTCAGACTGGACTGAAACGAATTGCCTTTGACGACAATGTGGGAATGTGTGCCTTGGTGGGAATGAATATCCACAGGAATGAATATCCAGAAAAAAAGCTTGGAGGCCACTGATTGTAATCCGAATGAAATGCTTTGTCTACTGGTGTGAAGCGAGAAGAGGTTCTTGAATGAGGTTCTAGAATGATGGAATGACGCTGTGGTACACTTATACAGGCGTAGCCACCAATGAGGGTTGTGTTAATGTAAAAAGCCTTTTGATGAACACGGGAAAGGGGCGTATCCCATAGTGACACAAAAACGAATGCTTGATAGAGAACAAGACAGTGGGGTCAAATCACAATAACAAGAGAGCACATGGCTTGCTTTCAAACTATGTAATGTGCTACAACAACAACAAACAAAGACTAAAAACAGACACTTGACAAAAACCTTGACATCGAGCATTTTGGTTTGAGTCTCTCATACATCACGTAACATCCTGAGTTGGAAAAAGAATAGGTTAACTCTGGAGTCTTTAGGTTCGAGTCGTTTGTTTCTTATGTCATGTGACCACTTATCAGTACCTCGTCCTGTTAATCACACGATCATAAGTTATGTAAATTTCATTTTGTCAGTGCCATTTTGTTAATGCTGTGCATATTTGTATTAAATAAATGTGCACATATAATAGGCTTTGTGGCATTCGCATCTTTTATTATTTATGTGTTTATGTATTTTTATTTGAATTGCTTTAATTCGTGTGTGAATAGTTATCCTTTTGTAAATAAAGCTTTCCTTCCATAAAAAATAAACAATAAAAACTATTTAAGAGTGTGCTCACAATGATTATAGAGGGTTGAAGTGAGGATCTAAGTGTCACTTGGTTACTGTGAATAGATCTACACAGTTAAAGAATGCAGTAAAGTACTTAGGTCTTAACCTTATTTATTTACAAGTCATCTCTGCTCCTGTGTGTAAGTAAGGTAAAATATTAACTGTAAATTAACAACTAATTTCTATTTCAAATGCTGTCACATCTTGTGACAAAAGAACGAACAACTCAAACCCAAAGACTTGAGAAATGATGTAATAAGTTCTCTTGATGGTATGGACTGCATTGGATAAGTTTATGTCGATTTTAAGTGATTATTGAACGACTCGATTCTGGACTTGTCCAAAATATGGATGTCTAGCTAATGATGAATAATACCAAGGTAAACAATGAATTATTTATATATTTTTTTGTTCTTAAACGCATTATAGTCTTGTCTAGTTTGTTGTGTGATCAAAGTTTTTTAGCAGTAGAGTGGTTGGGATGTAACCGCTTACATTTCCATTGTCCAAATGAACAAAATTGCTCTTAAAAAGTTTTTTTCATTTTGCTGAATGAGACTCAAAGGTCTGAGTCAGTAAAATAATCTGAACTTCCCATCACTAATTTTAATACATAAATTGAAATACAGTAACAAGTATATTCAATACAATTATTTCAACAATATTTAAGAAAATCATTCAACCCTCTGAACATTTAGAATATTTCCTTAAAGGAGTGTTTTGTGTGTGTGTGTGTGTGTGTGTGTGTGTGTGTGTGTGTGTGTGTGTGTTTGTGTGTGTGTGTGTGTGTGTGTGTGTGTGTGTGTGTGTGTGTGTGTGTGTGTGTGTGTGTGTGTGTGTGTGTGTGTGTGTGTGTGTGTGTGTGTGTGTGTGTGTGTGTGTGTGTGTGTGTGTGTGTGTGTGTGTGTGTGTTTTTGCATGTTTTAGACATGTGAAAGAGCAAAAATAAAAGTACCAGAGCAAAATATCTATTCTATATAAAAGTGAAGGCTAACCCGGGTCTGCCTGAAATGGCTCATTTAAACACAGTCCCATTTTTGATGTCAGTAAGTTTGATGATTTGAATTAACCCTTACAAATGAAAACACAAGAAAAGAAGACATAACCTTAAAAGCCATTGTAGTTTTGTGGATGCATGTCCAGGATGATGTTTATTTGGTTTCGCTTCATTTGGGCTTCCAAAAGATGAAAATGGCCACTGAGAATAAAACCGAACTAAACAAACGTTTGATGTTGTACAATAATAAATATCAGTATTTTTACAGTACAATATATCCCTACTGTGGAGTAACAGGACTGTTGAGTATGTTTGTCATATGCTTGTGTTATTAGCGCATGTTGTTTTGTGAAAGCTTATACAGATATATGTGCTCGTGTAAAGATATCATAAGTTGCAATTGTAAGTAATCTTCACATATTGATCCTCAATTCTGAATATAACCCTTACTTGACGATGAAAAAACATTAAAGATAAACCTTACATGGGTTTTTAAACCACCAAATGGTGACATATGTGCTAGTAAAATACTAACAACCATTGGTAAAACTATACTTTAATAGTATGTTATAGGTTGACATTTTCACAGAATTGCCCAGATGTTTTTTCCAACAAATCTAAAGGCAAACTGGCTGTAAGGTTGTACTATTATTAAATTACAGTGTATGTTGACAAGCTTTTACTATGGTACACCGTGGAAACATGTCAAGCGAGACCTTATTCGATGTACCAGGTTAACACAGATTGTGAAAATAATTGAATGTACATCCACCTAAATAAATAAATTTGCATTCTTAAATATTGAGACACCTTGCTGACCCCTTTGCATAGGAAATCAAATTACTGAAAGTCTTAAATGCCTTTCGAGAAGCAAGCTTTTGACTTTCACTTCATGACCCCGTTGGTCCCAGTGACGGAAGTTTTGAACCGGGTCTAGCAAATACACGGTCCAGAACAGAACCAGTTCACAGAAACGAACTGGACTAGACATCACTTACTCAAAAGTGACCAAAATAATGCTGATCCTTTTATCAACATTTACTTTTGGTGCAAAAGTGATATTGATTTAACACCATTAACATTGACAAAATCAACATCAGTTGAGAAATATTCAAACACATCTGTTTATCATTGTGAGGTTCCTGTACACCAATATTGTTAGTTATCTATAAAATCCTTGTGATTTTAGGTTTTGGTTTGGGATTGGGTTGGTTTTTTTATTTTTATTTTAAATGTTCTTCCTATATCTCTTACTTGGCAAAATCAGATTGAGGTCTATAAGATCATGCACAGGAGAAATTTTTTATTCATTATGTTCACTATAAACAATATCAAGGCATATTTGCAAAAGGTCAAGAAAATGATAAAACTAATAAAGAATCATAATAAAAAAACATTTTTGTATAATAAGAAGGTAAGAAGTTGCACAAGAACATACTTTACCCATAAAAATATATGACCCTTTAATCAAAATAATTTATAGTTGTTTCACTTACCAAGGTCATGGCATAGTGCAGCAATCTGGACACAAAGAAGATCTTCATCTGTTATTTCCAGATCTGGCTGTTTTTCACGTAGAATTTTCACCATACATTCTGCTAAATATGCAACACTTCCACAAATAAAAAGAAAACCAGTGAATAATAAAGTAAAAAATACAGTTTTTATAAAAAGTGTAAACATAAACGTAAACGTGCTCGTATGCTTCAGAGTTAGTCAAGACACATGGGGATCAGATGGGTGTAATACGGCATATCTAACTGGACATTAGTTGGTTTAGACCACAGGTTTCATGTATACCCCACATGTGTAAGTTCAGATAAAGTGAACACTGTTCAGTGGTTATACTACAGACTGATTAATGTGACACTGTATGTTAAAGTTAATGAGATCATAAAGCGAACACTGATGAACACACAAACTACAAGAACAGAAAGAAATAAAACACAACATCTTCATGATGATGACATTAAATCAAACAATTACTTTCAATAAAACACGAACAGTTTCTACTTAATATTATAACTAAGTAAATATTTTTCTGGTGTTTGTGGAGATGTGTATGAAGATGTTGTGTTCACTTCATCTGAACCAACACATGTGGGATGTAAGAGAAACCTGTGGACAAAACCCACTGAAACCCAGTTACATAACTCACATTAAACCCATCTGATACCCATGTTTCTTGAATGACGATTTTTTAAAACATTCAGAGTTGATCTGTTTATTTTTCACAAAATAAATCTTATACTTCTTACATCACTGTTTAACTACTCTTTTTACTCATGCCTTGGGTTATAGGAAGGTTGTTTAACCTTAAATATTTCATAATGAAGAAAGTTTACCCAATAGAGTGTTCAAAGCGTGTATGAGTTGCACCAGGATAGATCAGATATTTAATTCCCAGTTGTTTGATGTGTCTCAGTCTCTGAAACTCAGGTGTGTCAATGAACTTCACCAGCAGAGGATGTAACTCAATTTGACCATGAATAGGGTCGTGGAAAATCTAAGTTTTTAGAGTAATAAACGATTAGTTATCATTGTGGGTCCATAAGACATCTGGACTGCATACACAAACTATATCAATATGAGTAAACGTGATTAGACACACTATATTGGCGAGTGATTTGACAATGTTAATTATCACAGTTGATTTATTTGATCGTTCTGTTATTAAATTATTCAACATAACCACAAGAGGGCTTTGTGTTATACAGTGGGAAATTCAGACTTTTCCTGATTTCATGGAAATCTGGCTGTTTTTAAAAGCAATTTTAAAAAGAGTTTTGTGGATGTAAAAGGTTAAAACCGCAGCCTGACAAAGAACCATAATCTAAATGTGAGTGTCTTGTGTTTCTAAAAAATGTTGAGTTTTTTGTTATAGATTGTTGCTTTTAAATATCCATACAATGATTCTGTTCAGTTTTTGCATAATTTTCAAAATTTTCTGCAAATTTGTCCAGAAACATCTAATAACTTACCTTCATTTTGATAGGGTTTTCATTAGACTCTGTTAAAAATAAAAATAAATATATGGTATATATATATATATATATATATATATATATATATATGTGTGCATATAAAATTTTCTGAAAAATCTTTAATAATATCACCTTTGAACCTCTTGTGAGCAGGTTCAGGCTGTTCTTCTCCTGCAGCTCTTTTTCTCCTTAACATTCTCTCCATTGTAACTGCAATGATGATGACAATGTCTTTCTTCTTTTTCTTCTCAAAGTTTAAATTTCACAGTAGGATTTCTTAGCTTTTAAAGGTTTGTGGACTGTTTGTTTACACCTCCAGGAAATATCTTCTCATTGAATAATGAGGGTGTGTCACAAATATTGCTGTCATGTGTGGTCAGAGGAACTGATGCTGAGAAAAAAAAACAGGTTACCACGTCAACAAACCATGATATCAAAATATCCAATTAATTAATGTTAATAATTATTCCTTCATTTCACTGGCATTAAATCAGTATTACTTTTCTACCTGCAAATAGGTGAAGGTCATGGCACACACTGTAGTGAAGTGACGTATTGCCAAGTATGGTGTTCCATACTTGGAATTTGTGCTCTGCATTTAACCCATCCCAGTGTATACACACAGTAAGTGAACAAACATACTGTGAACACACACCCGGAGCAGTGGGCAGTCATGCTATGGTGCCCGGGTAGCAGTGTGGGGGGGGGGGGTCTTTCTCAAGGGACTCACCTCAGTCGTGGTATTCCCGCTGGTTCCGTGTCTCGAACCAGCAACCTTCAGATCACGAGCCCAAGACTTGAACCACCAGACCACAACTGCTGTAATGTTTCAAAAATAATGTTTCAAAAAAAGGTTTTTCAGCAAATCAACATTATTGTGGTCAGTGATCAGCTATTAATTGAACTTTTTTTTTCAAAAACACAGATTACTAAAGAATTCCAGTCAGTAATGAAACATTTTATATTTAATCAAATAAAATATAACTTCCATGATCTGTTATTTACACATATTCATGAAGACTCCACATAATAAACAACAATGGTGAAATGTTTTATGCCTTAATGCATTCTGGGATTCATGGATGATGTATTTCAGAATGAAACATTTACCCTTGTTGAGATTCATTTACAGATTTTTCATGTTTGTGTGTGAACATTTGTGTCTGATGACAAAACAACATTTTTCACGGCCCTTATCTATGTTTTGAAGTCTTTGCGCTTCTCCAGAAATGCCCAAAGATCCATAAACACAAGTCAAAGCACGAGATCATGTTTTCTCATGATTTTCATGCTATAATAAGTCACAATAATTATTAAATATCAGTTGACAGTGATCATAATGAGGATATTAAACCATACAATTATTTTTAATATAACATGAACAGTTTCTCCTTTTTGTGTTTCCTTACATTTCTTATCTGTATATAATGTGAAATGCCCTTTTGTACAGCTTTTTTGTAAAGCAAAAAGATCCTTTAGATGTTCTTTAAGGAACAAAAAAAAGTTTTATGGCATCTTGGTTATTGTTAAGATGGCAGAGATGAACATGTATTTCAAATTCAAAATATTAAACCCTTTACAATGCCTGTGAGTGGATGAAAAATTAAGATTTATTTTGCAGAATATAACTTGAATGTCACCATCCTGGTTTTCAGTATTTCCTTGAGTTGGACTGAAGAGTGCTTTAAAAATGGATAGGTTAAGAACAGAAGTAAGATCTGCTGTGACTTCCTCTAATACAAATGAAGGTATAAATTCTCTCACTTACATATAAAATGCATGCTAATCTCTATCTAGAAGAAGGAAGCATTTTGGTGGTTAGAACATGTGCTAGCATAAATCAGTCATTGGTTTGACCTTACTGATTGCACATTCTCAAATTTTTAATGTATAGAATAATACAATGAAACAAGTTTATGTACTATGAAAATGAAATGAAATTATAAAGATAATATAAATGTTTGTTTATTGTTTCACAGATATTAAAATATGTCTGATTTGTGTGCATATATGCCACATATATTTCAAAGTTATATAAGCTGTTTATTTTGACTTTGACCCTTCCTTTTTTCACTTTTGTTTATTTTTGTGCTGTGCGCTTTTTTTAAATTCAAATAAGAAGTTGCTGGTTTAATTTGTATAAATATTTGAATATTTCCTCTAAATTAACATTAGATGTAAAAGCCAATGTAAATAAACACATTGAAAAGGCTGCTCTGTGCTCTTCCTCTAGTTTAAATTTAATGTTAACACAAGTACATGTAACAATATGTGTGTAAAACAAAAATTCAAAGTCATACTAAAAATGTAATGTACACTAGCAACAGGTCATTTGTGAAGTGAGGTGACTCTTAGTAAAGTTTGGTGACCCATACTCAGAATTTGTGATCTGCATTTAACCCAATCAAAGTGAACACACCCAGCAGTCAACTCACACACACACAGTAGTGAACACACACCCGGAGCAGTGGGGAGACATTTTGGATGTGGTGCCCGATAAGCAGTTGGGGTCTTGCTCAAGGGCACCTTAATCATGATATTGCCGACCCGAGACTTCAACCTACAACCCTAGGGTTAAGAGTCAATCTCTCTTATCACTATGCCATGACTTTCCCTAAAACAGTAACACAATAAACCAATAGTTTGTAAAGTGGCATTAAGATGAGCAGAACCACCAATTTCTCTCTGGCCCAAAGACAGAGTTCATGTGACATGGTGAACGGCTTTAGAGTGCGTTCTGTCTTAATGACACTGAGTTGATTTTCTTGTTTCAATGGTGAACAATTTATCTGCATTTATCATGATCAGAAATATTAAGTGGTTTAATGAAGAAAATATGGTTTCAGATCATTTTGTTAAATGACAGAAAAAATGATCTTCTCTTCAGCATACAGTCATCTCACGCGAACTAAACCACAAATGCAGTCCTGATGGGTTTTTGTTTGCCAACTTTTTAATTTCATATCTATTCATATATGTTCATATCTGTTCTATTCTGTTGTACAAGAGAAATATGCAGATGAAATGGGATCTTTCCTGTGGTTTCATTGTTGGTGACATTTACCACTTTTTGGAGTGCTTTGCTGGACAGATATTAGATTAAATCGGGACCAGGTTTTAGTTAAATAAGGAAATGTAAATGTTTTTTATTAAAGTATTAAGCTGAAAAAAGCAGTGTTTTCAGGTTGGACTGCTCTTTTACTCTAGGAGTAGTCTTGAAACTTAAGTTCTGTCTCCAAGTGAGAAAGTCCCAAATATCCTTCCGGTGGCTACTCCCATCCAAAGTGAACACACACAAACAGACAAACCCACACGGAGTAGTGAACACACTCTCAGTAATGAACACACACCGGGAGCAGTGGGAAGACATTTATGCTGCTGTGCCTGGTGAGAAGTTGGGTGTTTGGTGCTCATGGGCATCTAAGTCATGATATTGCTGGCCTGAGACTTGAACCCACAACCCTACAATTCAGGGAACTCAAACCACTAGGCCATGACTTCCCCTGTTGTACATCCATACTATATCAAAAAGATCTTACAGACATCTTCTGTCACCATTGGAGTTTTGGTTTCCTTGCCACTGTCTCCTCTGGCTTGCTTGGTTGGGGTCTCCTCATTTACAACGATATCGTTGATTTGACTGAATTTGAACGCACAGACATTTTTTAAAGTCAACAAAGACACCAACGAATTGAAAATGAATGCACAGACACCATTAAACTGAACATAGATAACATCCCTGAATTCAATAATGTATTAACTTTTAACATTAAGCATTATGACACACTGTTTACTAATTATTGTTGTAAAGCTGCTTTGCTGCAATGTATTTTGTCTAAAGTGCTATAGAAATAAAGGTGACATTGACATTGACATTGACATCTTCTAGGTCAGTGTTTCTCATCCCTTGTCCTGGAGGATCCCTTCCCAGAATGTTTTAGATGAATAAACATCTGATTCAACTTATTGACTGGTTAGTTCAGAGATATACAAAGTTAGGTCTTGGAGTGCCAATGTCCTGCAAAGTTTAGCTTCGACTCTCATTAAAATAAATCCAACACATCTGTCTGTATCTTCACTGATAGAAGAGGAAGAGAACAGATGAAAACTATTGAATCAATATCACTTTAAACTGCAGCAATTTATGTTAAAAAATTTGATGACGTTTCATTAAACTATCATTATTGTGATCAGTGTTTGATTTAATTCGAGTCTTGACTCTTATGTTATACAGTCCAAATGCTTTGTCTGTAGTGACATTGTGTTAAAGTGTTAACAAAAGCAATCAAAACTAAAATGCTTCTGGATCAAACGTAGGTAAAGATCATCCAGGTGTTGTTGGGCAGCTGGGCTCTTTTTAAAGATTAGGCTCAGCTCCCTTAGAAGGACCGCCCTGTCATCTCCAAAATGGCCCTTAATTGTATTCCATTCTATTTAACTCCATATTTAGCAATTGTAAATTATTTGTGTAGTATTATTTTGGGGGATTTTTATGCAGTTTTTGTTACACAATTCCTACAACAAATTGACTAAAACAATTGAACAGACTCTGCTTTATATTTTTCACTCATTTCTTTCACCTTGCAAACACCCAAATCCCTCTAATGGGCCATGTACTTCTTAAATGTGTGTGTAATATTCATAATAGTTTAAATGTTTAGGGAAAAAGAATCAATAAACTCAAATGAAATGACATATACATGATACATTTTTATTATTTTGACATTTTTAATCTTCAACCTCAACTTTGTACATTTATGTAGTGCTTAAAAATATTGGGGACTTCCTCGTCCAGAACGTTGAATGCGGCAGTTGGAGATTCTGAAAAGAACCTGATTTTTTGTCGGTAAGCAACGTCAGGTTAGGTTTTCCTGCATTCTGCTGAATAGCTACGAAGCTTTAACCTGTTTAGCTCCTGCATACGAAACAGAGCTCTAATCACACTATAACCCCATCCTACTGTTTTGGATCCCAAATCTGCAGACTTCTATAGCACTGAGTATAAATAAATCCACCAATGGGGTCAAAACATTCTCATACGAAGCACCTAAACTTTGCAATAGCCTTCCTGACATTGTGCAGGGCTCAGGCACTGTTATTTCTCCCGGTTACTAGCGCAGAAGGATAATCATCACATACTTCCTCCCTCTTAAAACCATTCCATACGCTGGAGGCGAAAGACGAAAGTATCACCCAACACAAACCGCTCTAGCAAACAACCGTAAAAACACTAAAGATATTATTAAATGCAGAATTTTATCTATTTCTCTTACATTTCTTTTGCTCACTTAGCCTACTTCTGCAAACACTGGTGAGCTTGTAGAGATGCAGAAGTTCTGCTAGAGAACTGGTTCTCCTTACTGGGTCTGATTTCTATCAAGGTTTTTTCTTATTTTGGAGTTGCTTTTCCTCGCCACCGTTGGCTGCAGCTCCTTTGCTTTTTAATTGCCCTTAACTGTACTTATTATTAATAATATTTTAATGCTGTTCATTAGTAACCCAAAATATGACTGTTTGTATAATATATTGATTTGGTTTCTCCTGTGTTTCCTTGTGTCTGTCTGTGTGTGCTGTGTTGTCAGGAATGGGATGGAGGTGAAAGGAGAACCCAAATGCAGGCGTGATACAGGGAAACAAAGTAAACTTTAATACAAAGCAATAACAGAAACCCCACGATGGGGAAAACAGTAACACTAAACACTACAAACGGTCAAACAAAAGACTTCCCACGAGGGGGCACAAAACAAGGTAATATTAACAAACTAAAACAAGGCAAAACAGGGAACAGGCCGGGCAAACTCCATACAAAACACTGACAAGACAAGAACACGATCTAAATAACATGAGTACAACATTTAACGCAACGACACAGAACAGAAAACACAAAGGCTTTATATAGGGAAACATAAGAAGGGATAAAGACACTGGGCAGGTGTGGGGAATGAAACAATGATGGGAAGATAGACAGGATAACAAGGCGGCGGGGTCAAGAGACGAGACAAGAGAGCACATGTGAACTCACACAGAACACAGATCTGCCATGATTCTGCCAAAATCAGGAAAAACATGACCAAGATAGGCAGAATCATGACAGTGTGTACTCTGCTTTGGTGTCTTATTCATTAAATGTAAGGTAATATGTTTCATGTACAGCTACTTTAAACCATTGTTATACATAAACAACACTGTATACCATTTTTGGCTCTGCTTTGCCTGATAGTTATGATAACCGCACATAAGTATCTTACACTTACATATTAGTTGCTATACACATTACTATAATAGACATGTAAGCATTCAGCTGAGACTTCTATCTTGAAAGAGTGAAGGGTTAAGACATCAACTCAAGTACTCACAGATCATCATGATGGTGACTATTGGTAGCTGGGAACAGATTAAAAGATAAAAAATTATAAAAAATCAAACACATGAAAACCTCTAAAGATAAACTTTTATTAGCTGGGCTAAGTATTTTGTATTTTAAATTCATGCCCATCACTGTGAGTGTGTACGTTACAAAACATTGTCAAGGGACAAACCAAATCTAAAAGTTGTTTACAGTATTAGAATATATAAAAATAATAATATCTTAGTCTATATTTGCACTCAGTTCAAATAACCGCCCTTGTTGGTAGAGACTATTTACACTAGCCCTGCCTATCCATATGTGATCTGGGATCTGTGTCACACTGTATGGGAGATCAGTTTACTAATACTGCTGAAAGCATTCTTTAAGCTGTTTTTATTACTTTACAGTTGATACAGGCTTTTTTTTGATTGAAGATTTAAAATTACATTTAAATAAAAAAGTTAGATCTAGTGTAAGGTAGGGTAGGTCTAGGGCTTTAATATCTTCATTTATAAACAGAATTTTAATATTTTTATGAATAAAAGTGATTTACTATCTGTTATTATTGCATAAGGTTTAGTGCACAACAATGCTGCATAGTTAGGTGCAAATAGGTATCGGCCACTATTTCATAGATAGCATCATAGCCCAATATTGAACCCACAACCCTAGGGTCAAGAGTCAAACTCTCTAACCATAAGGCCATGACTTCCCCATTAAAAATAATTTCAGTCATTTTTTACTTTGTTTGTTTCCCTCTATTTTTTGTTTGTTTGCTCCTATTGTTTTATTCACATAAAACATTGCTGGTTGGGTTTAAAGAAATCCTTTAAATAGAGTAAACTAACATAAAACCATCTGAATGTCAATGTAAATAAACATATTAAAAAGCGTTTGCTTTACTTTTCAGTCATGCAGACACAAATATTCACAAGAACAAAACATATGTAAAAAAAATCATAAAAATCATACTGATTATGTATGTATTTAGCATAGTAATAATAATGTATTGAGCATAATAAACCAATCGAAGTAATGAGCAGAACCACCAACTAACATGTGGTCAGGAAAAAAACAGAACATACAAATAATACAATGAAAAGGTTTATTTTTCTTTTATTTTCTGAAGTTAGAAAAATTACACATCAGAGAGCGCAGAAGGACAGAATGTGCACAAGTCTTCAACAAGCCACATGTCAGGATGGGATGAGGTGAAGGAATGGAGAGAACCCAAATGCAGGCGTGATACAGGGGGAACAAAGACTTTAATAAAGCAAAAACACAAAACAAAAACCCACGATGGGGAAAACAGTACACAAAACACTATAAAAAGGTCAAACAAAAGACTTCCCATGAGGGGGCACAAAACAAGGTAATATTAATATACTTAAACAAGGCAAACGGGGACCAGGAACAATTCAAACAAAAACATAAAACACTTGATAAGACCTTAAAACGAACACGCTAACGGAACACCAGTAAAACATTTAATGCAACAACACAGGACAGAAAACACAAGGGCTTTATATAGGGAAACATAACAAGGGATAAGGACACAGGGCAGGTGTGGGGAATGAAACGATGATGGGAAGATAAACAGGATAACAAGGGGCGGGGTCAAGAGACGAGACAAGAGAGCACATGGCATGTCAAAACAAACAATACCATGTGACACTCACAAAAAACACATGGGTTCATCTCATAATAAAAAGTATATTGTTATTATATTATATTACCTTACATCTGCTTAGACAATGAATATGTTATTAGAATAATAATAAGGGGTCTGTGGGTGGAATCAATCCTAATATCAATACTATTGATACCAACTTTGGTGATGGATCGATACTAGTCGGATGAGATTAATATTTTAGATATAGTCAATGTTTTACTTATATAATCTGAACAAAAAGTATTTCTTCCGTTTCATCAAACATAAGATATGGGCCTGAATAAGCATTTCTACCATTTCAAATGCACTCTTTGCTCCAGGAATATATCTGTATCGATAGCAGTAATATTTACATGATTTGCGATTGACACCAAATGTAAGAATAATGCAAATTTAAACAGCAAAAACCCATATCTACTCTTTCATGAAAAGGTAATTATACTTAAGTAAAACATATATCTAGTTTAATATCTAGTTACCTTGTATTTTGAACTTTTTTGTTTCCTATGTTTCTTGTCTTGTCACTCAAGCTTGTTCTGATTCTGATTCTGATTAACCCATTAACATTTCCATAATATGTTTCTCCTTTTCTGTTAATCGGCCATAAGATGATCAATAACAAAAACATAAAGAAGACAGACTGTTGGGTTATATGCCTTTGCAAAGAGCTTTTCTTAAGTTTCCCTTTTTTATGGTGAAACCTCATATAGGAGCAATTTAAAGCAAAAATGTAAAACTAAAGCAGTCCGCATAACATCAACGAATTGCAAAAATACAAATACACCAATGATCTGATCTAGATAATATAGATACAGAGTCTTGAGAATACATGACCTCTTTAGCCTCCTCATTTAAGATCGAGATGCATTTACTGTTTGATTCCATAGGTTACAAATGTTATACAAATAGATTCTATAGGTTTGTTTTTTCATTTACCTAAAAATATTTTAAACATCTTTGTAATTGCTAGATTCGTGTGTGTATGTAATACTTTAATCACATGAGATATAGAAGAGAATTGTGTCTGTGGAGTGAAGTTTCTGTTTATGATGAAATGATGAAATGATCATCAACACTCATCAGTTCAGATGCTGAAATGTTGAAATCTTCTTAAGGACTACAGTGATGGCCTGTCATGGAAAAATCGTTTCAAACATCATAGAAATCAAGAATATCTGTCTTTGAGAAACGTACACTTTTAATTTTATACAATAAATGGTCTTAGTGATGTAAACTGAAAAAAACTGAATCTTTACCTTAGTAGATTTAATGATAAAACTATACGTATTAGAATTATGCTCCTGTTTTTTTTTACCAAAATTAAAGATGAAAATGTTTACAAAATCTTGGAGGAAAATAAACAAAAATAAACAAAAATAAATTGTACTCATTTTCTTGAGTAATTTATTAAATAAATTATAATGTGAATCCAACTTAATTCTACTTTGTTCAAGCTAATTAAATTGTAAAAATCAGGTTTACCCATGTTGTATTGACACAGCATACACACTTTTTGTTAATATCACTAACTTTGCAATTGATCTGCTGTTCTCAGAATCCTTCACATATAAATACATAATTAAGTTATTGACTTTAATTGTAAGTGTTTTTTGATAAAAAAGAAAGACGTTTGATGTTTTTGTTCATGGATCTTTAATTGATCTTTAAAACTTTTTTTTTTATTCTGGAGTGGGAACTGTATTCGCTCCAACATTACAAATTTGTTTCATTTGTTTAAAAAAATAATATGTAATGGTTAAGGATGGAAGACAATGAACTTTGAAAGTTCAATTAGACATTTTTTTGTTCACTGTAATCATTTTTGTACGTGTCTAGTTTTAGGAAAGTAAACTTAATATTTTAAGAAATGTTATGTGTATATAGATGAAGGTCAAGTTAAATTCCATTATTCTTGTTAGGAATATTTTACAGGGTAAGTTACTAAGCCACAATATTTCAATCCTTTTCTATTTGTCTCTGTTTTATATGTATGAAAGAATATGAAATGTAAAGTATGATAGATAATGTTGTATCAGTGATATAATGCATTCACATACATGCTTTTAAAATATATGTATTTAAAAAATTTATTTACAAAATACATTTTTAAATATTTAATATTATTTCACATTTGTATTGTTTATATTATAATAGATTTTACAAAAACTTCAAGACACTCCAGGCCATTTCATTATCATGATAGTCAAGTCTTAAACCGCAGATTTATCATTAAATACATAACTGTCTACCACAGTTTATTGCTCACATATATCATGTTGTTGATTTCCAATCATTAGTTCTGTTGCTCTTTCTGAACATAAACAGGGATTGTTCTATCCATGTCTGTGGTTTTGATCTTTTATCCAATGATGATGTGTCTTCTTCAGGTGTAATGTTATATGATAATAGAATCATGTGTTCCACCCTGATATCACACCCTTCTTAAACACTCATCTGATGTCAGCTTAACACAAACACTGTGTATTTATATGATGACAAGAATAATGAGAAACATTCTGTGCTTTACTGTAAGGTTAATCTTGTCTCTCTGGTTCTTCAGTTTAAAGTTTCACGGATACAACACAAGCTGGTAATACATCAACTTTTTGACTTTGATTATGACCAAGAAGTGAGTTTTGTCCTTGGAATAAAAGCACACATATTAATAGAAACAGAAAATAAATTCTTTTTTAAACAGTAGGTGATAAATATCTTATCTTTTATCTCTGAAACCCTTTGTCTTCTATTAATGTTTATCTTCAGTCTCTGACCCAAAACTGTTTTTGCACCACCGCTCAAAACACATCTGAGCTTTCTCAAGAATCTGATCATCTGATCCTTCATAATAAACCCGAACAAGACGTTCATAAAACCTCTCCGGCAGAAAACTAGACAGCTGTCAGTAAGAAACACATGTTAGATGAACAAAGATAACTTCTTAAGTTAGAAAAACTGTACAGTATAATGTTAGAATAAATGTACCTGATATTTCTTGATCTTGAAGGCGATGCTGGGGTTTCTCTTACTGTAGAAATAAACGCTGTCGATGGGGTTTTTACCCTTCATGCCATGATCCATGTGAACAACCTGAAAAAAGATATCAGAATAAATCTTTACAACATTAAGATCAACCTTAAAGAGATCCTTCCTGAAAACAACGTACAGTAACCATAAAATCCCCGTGTGATGTTACGTTCCGTTTCTCCAGCGCTCTTGTCCAGGTTTCATTCAGTGTTTTCTAAAGAGAATCAGTCCAACATTTATGATAAAAGTTAAAAATCAAAATCATTGTTATTTCTTTAAAGTAGTTTTCATAAATTATTCAAATGTTTTATTGACTCTGGTCTAGGTACATTTGATAATAATATATTGATATGTTCCTCAGCCTGACCTCTGAGATTTCATCTTTTATTAGTCGAGCTTCTCCTACAAACTTTGGCAGACGTCTCGTAACAATTTTCTCAAGTATCACTCGAGCATCTTTGAGTTTTTCATCAGAGGAGAACAAGATCTGATCCAATATCTGATCTAGAACATAATTCCTCTGTTATTTAAAGTTCTTTCTTTAGCCAAAAATCCATATAATATTAATATATGAAGATATTTCATCTGACCTGAGAGTTTTCTGTAGTTGTTCATGTCGTCTATAGCTGTTGAGATCTTCAGATGATCATTTGCTTTCACAAAAGCGTCTTTAATCCTGATATATAGAACAGAAACATTATTCATCATAAATTCAGAAACAAAGTGTTAATAATATCTTTCAGCTGATTATATCACGGCTCACATGATTTCAATAATGTTGACTGTTTTGTGTTGGTAGGCCTGACGGTGAAGTGTGTATCTTGTACGAAACATGTCATAAACATTATCTGCTTCCTAAGAATTTAGTAATGCATCAGGTGATTGATGTTGAGAGAGAAATCCATATTTGAAACGGTGTTATGTTAAAGAAATAAATGTCATGTGTTGATGAATAAATAAATAAAACCTTATCTCTGAAGCAGATAAACGGCCGTCGAACTTTCTGTTCTCCAACCTCCACCTCACAGACTCGTGCAAACTTCAACAGACGTTCATGATCAAAACTGTTCTTAAGACCCAGATGATGACAGTCTCTAAAGAAAGAAAATAATTTTCTGTACATTAATGAGAGTTTTATATTGATGAAATATTATTGAACATTTACCGTGCAAAATAATCCCATTTGTCCACATCAATGCCGTTGCGTTTATTTGCTACAATCTCATAGAGGAATGATTTCTGTTCCGATCGACCTCTCGCTGTCCACTGTATGAATGAAAACACATTCAGAATCTCATATCAAACACAATCAGATGAGGAAGATTTAGATGTGTTTACCTCTATGTCTGAGGTGTTCACTCCCTGAATGAACTCTTTAATAAAGACAAGATCTTCATCAGGAATCAGTCCATACACTTCCATCTGTTCTCTCAGATTATTACTCTCCACCATGTGCTGAAACATCTCAAGCGAACCCTTCTCATGCTACACAACAACACACAAAACCCACATGCATGATTAAACATCATCCAAAATATCATCAGCCCCAAGAGTTCATAAACTCCAAACTAAACCGATGTTTGTAAAGATGAACTTAAAACCTTACCTTCCACTGAAAACCTAACAGAGACAAACAGACATTAGGACTTTGTCTGTCTTTCTATGGGATTCTTGATACCAAAAACCACAGAATAAATGAAGTGTAGAATGTAGTTCTTGCTCAGTTTTACACATAAGTTAATAATTACTGACAAAATGTGAAATGTTCTCTGGAGTAACTTTACATAAAAAATGTCTGTTAAATGAAAAAATTAACAGGAAGTCATTTATGACTGTTAAATAAATGAAATATACTGATCGAGATAACAGAAACATGAACTCACCAGGTCCTCGGATCTCAGGAATAAACAAGATATCAAACAGATGAGAGAACGGACCATGACCTTCAACAAATAAAACATAAGAAAAAAATTTTATTAACAAACAAACGATGTGTTGTGTACTAGACAATCGATCTATGATGACACACAGGTTCTGTTATCCAATGGTAATGGATATATGAACCAAACTATAATCCAAACCCAATGTTTCTGAGATCAGTGATAATTGAAAGTTACAAGAAAATATGATAATTAAATGTGACCCATCCCAGATCAGATGTGTTTCCTCACCTAAATCATGACACAAACCAGCGATCTGAACACACAGTTTATCTCGGTTTGTTATATTGAGATCTGGTTGATTCTCTTGTAGACTTTTGACCAGACATCCAGCAATATATGCCACCCTAACACACACGCACGCACACACGCGCACACACGCGCACACACACACACACAACACACAGACATATGCACTTTTAATGATTTCTTGCTAAATCTAAAAATTTCTTTATTCATTTAATAGTGTTCATTTGTTTCATTGTGCCTGAGAAACATTTTAATAGCAAAAAAAAACAAGAAATGTTTCGATAAATGACATCACATCTCTCACCCAATGGAGTGTTCAAATCGGTTGTGTGATGCTCCAGGATAAACCCAGTATCCTGCACCCAACTGTTTGATATTCCTCAGTCTCTGAAACTCAAGTGTGTCGATAATCTTCACCAGAAGAGGATGAACTTCAATGTGACCGTGAATAGAGTCGTTAAAAATCTATAGAATAAACAATCGCTTAATATTATAGTCATCACAATCAATATAGAACTGTTTGTATTTTTGATAATGTTCCACGAATACAAATGTGTTTGTATATAAATGAAGCTTATCATTTCAGTATATAAACCATTAAAATAATTCATAAAATAAATAAAGTTCTTCTGTAGCTTAAACATGCAGTGATCTTTTAAAGGAATATATGTTTGACACTTGTGTTTTCACCAGACTTTAATTTATATATTGTTTTTATTGTTGTTAATTTATAAGTGTTGGTTGTTGTTAGTTTATTCCAGAAATATCATATGTTTGTGTAATATTACACAAAAAAAAAGGAAATTTTGATGTTACCTTCATGATGATTTCCTCCAAATGATGTGATTTCTATTTTAAACATGAACCAAATATGATTTTTATTTTAAATGTTAAACACAAATCTACATTTATTAAATGTTCATCTAGACATTCCTATAACTCCATGGACATTATATAGTTGAAACCATGTTCTGGGTTTCTTCTTGAACCTATACTCAATAGAAATAAACCATATAAATACCCAAATGTATATTATATATGATCATATATAATGTTTAGTAAATGCACAGGACATCTGTCAGTCATGTCATGTCATTATAATAATGCATATTAAAACACTGAAGATTCATTTCTAAGAGTAGATGAATAACCCGTTCGCTTTATTAAATTAATTTTATAAACATGTTTCATTATAAATGTGAAGATGATCACATTACCTTCACTTGTGGAACAATCTTCTCTTAAGAGCTGATGAGTTCTCAGATGACTTGAGTTCAGATGTTGTGGAATTTAAATGAAAGCAAACAGGAAGTTTGAACACTACAGGTAACTATGGGAGTGTCCTGAAATAAACACAGACCTGAGATCAGTCTGATCTGTAATAAAGGATTAAAACACTGGTATGGAGTAGAAAGTCAACATAGAAACATCTGATCGTGTCATAAAAACACACAGCAAACATTCACACTGTTAATGAAATTTATGAATATGACAAATTAAATGCTTTTAATCTACAGATGTTTCCAGATATCACAAGAGAGATATGGACAAAAATATCTGCTGTGTATTTTACATAATAAATTATATATATTTTTAAATATTTCAGCAATATTAAAACATGTGATCATATTCAAGCATTCATAGAAAGGCAAACAGAATAAAGGTTCATTTATTCTGGTGTTGTGGTAAAAACCAAACAGTTCTTTACATGAAGCTACTCATTTGAGTCAATCTGAATAAATGTCCAGAAGATGTCACTGTTGATATAAAATATGACATCACTCCTCTTTATATTTTATACACAAGACTGATCTTAAGGATGAAGTTGCTGAAGAGAAGATGATAATCATCATGAAAAACCTTTCAACACATTATGACAAAATGAAGTCTAGAAACTAAAGCTCAAAAATAACATTTACTGCATTTATTTATCTATTTTATAACAATATTTGTAAAGATTCAACAGTGAAAACTGTGAAAAGCATGAAACTAAAATAAAACAAATACAATAAATCCTTTAAATTATAATAACCATCTAAATATATTATTATTAAGATGTGTACACAAACATCATGTGTTTAAGGTTTCTTGACAATCTTTAATGATGTGTGTGTTTTTAAAATGACTTTTACATTCAACATCATTATAACACGTTTATTTATTAATTTAATTGAATACTTTCATTCATAATTTACACCAAAGAATCCAAATGAAATACATTTCATTATACTATATTATTTATTTGAATCTCTGATTACAATGTTTGTTTTTTTTAGTGTTGAATTTGGCTATGGTAAAAAAAGAATATTATAGCAATGTTGATGATCAGATTACCTTCACTTGTGGAACAATCTTCTCCTGAGACCTGGATTTCTTCTGGATCATCGTTTTTTATTGAGTTGAGATCTAGTATTACTCTAAAATAATACTACAATGTAAAGTTTACTTAAGAATAATATTCTGTTATGTCAACTATTTTCAAATTGATAATATATGTTCACATTATACCAAGTGTCATAATAAATCATTATATTTTTGATTATGGATGGAAATACTCAATCAGTTAAACAAAAATGACTTAAGAACATTATATTTCTGTGTATGAGTGAAACTCTGTGATGTGAAATGTGTGTAGAGATCTACAGGAGAGACTCAGAAAGATATTCCTCCATTCATGATGTCATTATATAGATCCTCTGTGAGAGTCTCGTAACGCCCTTCACGACTGTTCAGAAATAAGATCCGTTCAGTGGTTTGTCTCAGGTCGAATCCTTCCCTCTGTAAACGAGTCTTTTGGATTTTAAAGGTGCCTATACCAGACAAACAGAAATTAATTAATTTTACTCATCACCATGTTATGTCAAACCAAATGAGTTTTTTCTTCCTGGGAACGCAGGAGAAGACATTTCGAAGAATGTTGATAACCAAACAATAATGAACCTTATTAGATTAGATTAGATTCAACTTTATTGTCACTGCACATGTAAGATACAAGGCAAGGAAATGCAGTTAGTATCTAACCAGAAGTGCAATAAGCAGTAAGTACAGAATATATATGTAATATATACAATAATAATAGAGAATATATGAGTATAGATAGGCATTATGGACAGATTTACAGGTTAAAATACAAGCAAATATACAGGCAGGTGTGCTATAAACATCCTATACATTATGTAAAGTGTATGTACACTATAGACAGAACTATTAACATAATTTACAGTGTTGTAGTGGATGGTGACGTGCATTTGGAAGTGCATTATTGACATCCATTGGATGAACACAAAACCATTTCTCAAAATATCTTCATTTGTGTTCCTTTGAAGAAATTTTGATTTATAGACACAAGATAAAAGAATGTTGTGTGAGCATCAGACCTGTTTTATCCACCTCAGGTGAGAGATGTAAGAAGACAGGTCGAGCGTAAGAAGGAAGATTCTTCTGAACATCTTGAAGAAACGTCTGAGAGTCAAAGTCATCTGTGGTGTGAGCTATTGCAGCCATCCCTGCTCTCCCTTCGACATCTGATTAAACAAAAGACACACACACAACACACACACACAAACACACGCGCATATACGCACACAAACACAAACACACACATCACAAATCCGCACACACACGCAGACACACAACACACATCACACATCACACACAGATACAATTTCACTCACTGAACACTGAACATTCATGTGTTTTGTAGTGTTGTGTTGTGTTGTGTTGTGTTGTGTTGTGTTGTGTTGTGTTGTGTTGTGTTCTGACCAGGGATAGACACCCCATACACCGCTACATGTGTCTGGTTCAACAGAGAAATCAGAACTCCCTCCACCTCTGTGGTGGAAACATTCTCTCCTCCCCAGCGGAACGTATCTCCACTCCGATCATGAAGTTACACATAACCAAACTCATCCATCACCATCAGATCACCTGAGAAACACACAATCTCGAATAAGAACACAATAAAAACAGAATGAGTGTGTTATGTTCTCATAATTGCATTTTTGTATATCCAAAACTTTAGTTGGCACTACAGATTACAGATTGACAAAGTGACCTGTTGTAGATGTTCATGAAAGAATCACAGTAAAGTTCATGAAACGAGACTCTCTGTCCTCATCCTTATTTTATCACTAGTTAATCCAAACACAACAGAGTGGATGAATGTTTCTTCACCTGAAACGTAAGCAGTGTCTCATTTTTTGAACACATCATGTGTGATCTTTTTATTTGTGGCCTCTTGGTTTGCGTAACCGTCGAAACGTCGTAATGGATCATGAGGATTAATTCTCCCAACAATAATACCGGGTTCACCTGAAGTCATGAAAACAACACAAAATACGTATTCTCCTCACTGTCCATCATTGTCTATTTTTGTGTATATTTGTGAGTATGTTTTTGTAAGCCGTTGTGTGCATTTCTATGTATGTATAGGTTTCTACTTCCGTGTATATATAGATATACCTGTGTGAACATGTGTGTGTGTGAACATGTGTGTGTGTGTGTGTGTGTGTGTTTGTGTGTGTGTGTGTGTGTGTGTGTGTGTGTGTGTGTGTGTGTGTGTGTGTGTGTGTGTGTGTGTGTGTGTGTGTGTGTGTGTGTGTGTGTGTGTGTGTGTGTGTGTGTGTGTGTGTGTGTGTGTGTGTGTGTGTGTGTGTGTGTGAGTGCGTGCATGCGTGCGTGCTTATTCGGTGTCATATATGAGTGTATGTATTGAGTGTCTGTTTGTGGCTGGTTTTATCTATGTGTGAGTGTGTGTTTTTATGTAAGTGTATGTTTTGGTTTTTACGTGTCCTGTGTGTGTGTGTTTGAGTATGTTTTTGTGTGATACTGTATATACGTGTGTGAACGTGAGTGTGTTGTTTACCAGGTTTGCATGGAATACACAATCCTTGTGCGTCTCTTCTTAACTCCATTGTGTCTTCATTGACTCTGAGCAGTTGGATGGGATAAACACCGGGCAGAATGACACTGTTGAATCCACAAGCAGCCACCTGATGACAAAAACCCAATAGCCAGCCATTAACAAACAGAACATTTCTATCAACTAACAAAGATTACATAAGTGATTTGTAGAATGTAAAGTTAATGATTTCATATAATGGAACTTAAGTCTCTGTAGTTTCACCTTGTTGTCGAGGTTGGCGAGGCCGCAGTTGCACTCTGTTGCTCCATAGAACTCACCGATGCGTTTGATTTTGAAACGTTTAATAAACGCTTCCCAAACATTGGGCCGTAGACCGTTACCCATAGCAACACGCACCTGGTGACAGGACTCTGATGGACGAACAGGTTTAGATAAAAGATATCGACAGATTTCACCGATGTATTGAATCACCTGTCAAAACACAGATCAAGGCCTTCAGATATAATGAAGTGTTTTTTGGAAGATGTTCATGAAGATTTTTGTTTCTCACCGTGCAGTTATATCTGACACAGTCATCCCAGAAACAACTTGCAGAAAACTTCCTCCGGATCACCACCGTCACGCCAAACAACAAACACTGACCCACACCCAAGATATTACCTGACATAAAGTACACACAAAACCACTTTACCACACGCATGCGCACACACACACACATACACAAACACGCGCACACACACACACACACAAAATAATAACACAAAACAACAACAACATTACCATACTTACATATCTACAACTATATATCGCATAAATCATGATTTTATCCATAAAAAGATGCTCTATAAACCAAGCTTGATAAACTTGAATGTTTATAGGATTTAATCAAATCAGATTCAATTTTATTGTCATAACACTGTTACATGTCACAAAATGAGACCCCCCCGACATTGACAGGTCAAGGTGGTAATAAGGAGAAAAAAAGGAACAAAATACAAGGGGAAAGTTGGCTAAAAAAAAAGAACCCCTCTCAGACTGTCCTGATTGGGACAGTGTGAGACCCAGGAGACAAAAAAGCCCCAGCAAAAAAGCACATAAATTTGACATAACAATGCAACGGAGAGGGGTACAAGGAATGTTGAGTTGTCTAATGTAGGCAACAGCCATCTAAACCTGCAGCTCAGCTAGGAGCGCTGGTCAGAGACCCGCCTGCCCACACCAGAGGAGATAAGCATGCGAAGGCGTGGGATGGGGGTAGAGGTAAAGTCCTTGGAATGGGTACAGGAAATCAGAGAGTCTCATTATCTTGTTCTCGTGGGGGTTGCTTATCTTCAGCGCAGGCCTTGGCCAAGGCTGTCTGAAAGGGTTGACGCCGAAACAAAAGATTCTTCATAAAATTTAGGACGATATCTGCTAGTTTTCGCAGTTATCTAATGTCCATCACTGGTCGCCATTTCAGCCAAATTCAGTTGCAAAGTTGCTAGTCTCTCCACGATGTTTTCCATTTTGCGGTCCATGTTTTCCATTTTTCGGTCCATAGCCACCCTGTTGTTATCCATTTTGCGGTCTATGGCCACTATACCCACTCAGTTGTTTTCCAGTTTTCGATCTATTGCCACCGTGATGTTTTCCAATTTCCGATCCATAGCCACAGCTTGAGTACTAACAGCATTGCCCATCGCAGTCTCAATCCATCCGGTCAACTTGTTGGGGCTTTATCATTGACCGCCTTTATCAATCGTTGATTCCACAGGGTCCCACCTAATCCAATCAATAGAATCCCTAGGTAAATTGAATAGGTAAATATCTTCAACATCCTCCAAGGACAATGTCGCCAGGCACACGATGCACCACTTCTCCCACCCGTCCATCATGTATCCATCTGCAAATGTTCCCTCAGGACAGCTGGGTTGCCCCGTACCCCGACTTCTCGTCGAGAAGTGGGTGTCAATTGCACTCAGAGACCAGCTAATCAAATCCATAATTCCTTTTCTGTTTCGAGAGCAGGGAAAAGAGAGTCTCACAACAGAGTAACAAGACAAAGCAAGCAGTTAGGAGAGATAAGGGAGAGGAGAGGGAAAAGATGCGACCGCCTTCACCAAGAGCCAAACGAGGAATGCATATCAGGTGATGTGTATTTGTGTAAGGAGGGATAGTGTAGCCTAAGGGGATTAACAACCTGAAGGTGAAGGTCATGACACACACTGTAGTGAAGTGAGGTGACATGTGGTCTTCCGTACTTGAAATTTGTGCTCCTTGGGGGGGGGGTTGCCTTGCTTAAGGCATTCACCTCAGTCTGTTTCCAAGTCTCGAACCAGCAAGCTTCGGATCATAAGTCCAAGACTCGAACCACCAGGCCACGACTGCCCATTAGACTGCCCCCACCCTATATCAAGGTGTGCATATTTATAAGGAACCCTTCTGAACAAAAAGTATGAGTTGTTCAGTTCTCAGAGACATGGCCAAAGTAACAACCTCAGAACAACCTCCTAGACAGCAATCAGTCAGGCTTCAAGAGTAGGCACTCTATGGAAACTGCTCTGCTTTCGGTTCTTCAAGAGCCAGGTGTAACCCATGTTAAATTTTGGGCTAAACAAATAATAAATAATATAATTGTATATTATAACAGTTAAACTTTTAATTCAAAAGTAATTAAAAAGTGAAAGGATCTATTTGTTAACATAGTGAATTAAATAGGTATAATTAAAAATAATATACATTATAATACCGCACCAGACATGTGATGTATATATATGCGCGAGATGCGTATGACGTCAGGGGAATGACGTACGGAAGTGCGAGAGGCGCGCTGAACACGAGATGAGCGTGACGCAGAAATAATGAATATGATGATTATGATCTCTCTTTAAGTGCAAATCCTAGCGATTGATAACTTTTATTTTGAACTTGAAGCGTGTATTTAAAAAGAAACTGTGAAATTCTGTTATTTTGATTGTTTATTGTTACACATGAAAAGTTTCTCTCATGGATTTGAGATGGCGAGCCACCAAGACTGAATGCTGATTTCTGAGCCTGGGAAAATATATATTTTTTGTGCAACAAGATTTTTGTTTTGTTGCTAGAGACATAAATGTTTTTTTTCCAGTCAAGAGGACTTTCTTTTCTCTTTGGACCATAAAACATCGAACTGGTAGGAATAAACTGAATGTGCACTTACCCACTGGACCTCTTAAGGAACTTTCTGGAAGATGTTCAAGAAACAATTCACACAAGGAATATAAACAAAGGGTATCGTTTATTGAACTTTATTGATTGCGATGCAAATATTGAAATTCCGCTTTACCATTTCAATGTTTAAAGGCATTTCATTTGGTCAAATTGTTGTTATATGCATTTTATTTTGTTAAGGTATTTGTTTTTTTTTGTTCTTTTCTCCTAAAAGCGGTACAGGAAATTAATACACGAAAAGCATTATAGCAACATAACCCAAAACAATAAAAATAAGGATACAGAACGATCGAATAACATTCTTACTAAATTTATTTGTAAACCGAGACAATATCGATAACATTGATCAACGACTTACAAAGAAAGGAAAGGGAAATTTAAATCTAAAAAAATTATAAGATAAGAAAAGCAAAACAAAACAAAGAATTCCTAATTTGTGTATCATTTTATTGTTTTATTATTGTTGTTGTTTCAAATTCTGTTCCATTTTATGTATGTGACCGGTTATTTAAAGTCATAAATATTCTCTTCACTTGGTGTCTGTGATTTATTTACTGCCAATATTCTGTTCTCAACCAAACCTAGAAACTGGTCCATTGCTCCAACCTACGTTGCGGGCACTTGCTACATAAATCTTGGCGAGCCAGCCAGGAGAACAGTGGTAGTAAATATATCCTGAATGGGTTCCTGAAAGAAAAAAAAGAAATCAGATTATACAAATTTGAAATCGTGTTATTCCTTAGAAAACATGGATATCATTAAAACTGAGAATGTTAAAGTTGCGAACTCCGTTATAGTTCTTGGGTTGACAGATACGGAATGTGATGAAGATTTATTTGAGTTTCTAAATAAGCACGGACATGTTAATAGGCATCTGAGAATAGATGACCCAAAGTCGCCTTTTCACAGAGGCGTTATTGTAGAATATGAAAGCTGTTCTGCCCTTGTAACTCTTGAGCCACTGTTACCTTATACTTTTAGAAGCTCTCATAATGTCTCCTATGTCATATCACTTTTGTCAAGTGCCTACTTGCCAGCAGCAACTAAGCAAGCTACCGCCTGTTACTTTGCTGAGCTGCAGAAATTAGCTTCAATTAGTGGAAAGACTTTTGAGGAACTTCTGCAAGAACAGTTATCTCAAGCCACTGCATCATGTGCTGAAATCACAACCGATGAGAACGAACCAAAGCTTTCCTTGGGAACTGGTTCTCCCACACATGACACTCTTATCTCATTCACAGAAGGGAAAAATGCAGAAGGATGTAAAAGCCCAGAGACTGTACGTTCAGTAGTCTCTGAGAAGAAGATGTCAGTTTTCGATGTGGCTGATATAAATCCACCCGAGATTCAGCGTGTAGTAGTCGAACATCTGATAAAGAATGAGGGAATTTCCCACATGCATGCACCTTTCAGACTTAGAGTGTTCTCTGGAAAAATTCCACGTCCAGCCAGTGAAGTTGATTATGATGCGTGGAGAGGGAGTGTTGAACTCATCCTCCAAGATCCTTCTCTTTCTGATTTGCACCGATCCAGAAAAATATTAGACAGTTTATTACCCCCAGCATCGGAAATTGTGAAGCATCTGGGTGCTACGGCTCTTCCTAATGCATACCTTGACATTCTGGATTCCGCATTTGATGCAGTTGAGGACGGAGATGATCTTTTTGCTAAATTCTTGAACACGTTGCAAAATACGGGTGAAAAGCCTTCGTTGTACCTACAGCGCTTGCAAGCAGCTCTCTTAAAAGCAATAAAAAGGGGTGCCGTTACCAACGCTGACGCTG
Source organism: Triplophysa yarkandensis (assembly GCA_033220385.1). Classification (NCBI taxonomy): domain Eukaryota; kingdom Metazoa; phylum Chordata; class Actinopteri; order Cypriniformes; family Nemacheilidae; genus Triplophysa; species Triplophysa yarkandensis. Next base: position 872,578 of record CM065676.1, read on the forward strand.
ATAAACAGCTCTTGAAACAGTTCTGTCGAGGCTGTTGGAATGACATGTTGATAACCAACCTACAGCTTGAGGCTAAAAGAGAGAGCCCACCTTCATTTTCTGAACTGCTTCTGCAATTGCGCAGCGAAGAAAATCGACATTTTGCTAAAGAGAGCCGTATGCGCCAGCATCTGAATACGCATCGAAATAAAGTCAGCTCCAGTGTTGTGACTGCAAGTTTTTTTGACCCGGATCAGGGTGTGGCATCAGAGGGGAGAGAGATTGAAGAACTAAGACGGCAAGTCACAAAACTTCAAAATCAGCTCAGTAAGCAGAAAGCCAAACAAACAGAGAGTGATGATGTGCTCCACTTGAAGAAACAAATTGCAGAGCTCCAGAGTCAGTTCACAAAGCTTGGATCCCAAAAGCCTCAAAAGTACAAAGGAGACCATGATGCCAAAACGGCATGCTTTAAACCCACTGTTTCAGCGGTTGTTCCAAAATCCCTAGACAGACGTAAGCCAGGTTATTGTTTCCGCTGTGGCGAAGATGGACATGTCGTGTCTGGTTGCGAGGACGATCCAAACCCATCTTTAGTGAATGAAAAACGAAAGCAGCTGAAGGAACGGCAGAGTCTGTGGGACCGCCAACAGTGCCAAGGGGCCTCAGAGTCTTTAAACTGGAATTAGCCCCTGTAGAGAGACGTACAAGGCCTAATACGTGCAAAACCAGTCTCAAAGGATCCACAGGAAGAAGAGGTAGTTCAGAGTTTTACAACAGCAGAGGTCCGTTCGCCAGCCTTCCGAAGGGGTTGGTAGGAGCCAAGTGTACTGCTCAAGTATACATTGAAGGGAAACTATGTTCCTGTCTCCTGGACACAGGGTCACAAGTGACGACAATCACAAAATCTTATCATGAGCAAACTCTGCCTGAGCTGAGTATAATTCCTTTGGATAATCTGCTGGAGGTGGAGGCTGCAAATGGACAGGTAGTACCCTATTTGGGATATGTAGAAATGAGAGTCAAGTTCCCTGAAGATTTTCTAGGGAATACTGTAGAAGTGTCAACCCTAGCGCTGGTTATTCCTGATACAAGTGGTACTGTTCAGCCAAAGGTGCTCATAGGTACAAACACTTTAGACTTGGCATATGGACAGCATCTTGAAGCCAATAGCACTGTATGCAAATCCATTCCATTTGGTTATAAGGCAGTAGTAAGAACGATTGAGTATCGACGGAATCAGAGAGTAAACAGTAATGTAGGAGTTGTCAGACTCCCCACCACTGAGGCAACTATTGTACCCGCAGGGCAGAATCTTGTCATGGAGGGAGTTGTGAGTATAAAAGGACAAGTGACGGATAGGTGGGTGGTGATGGAACCCCCCTCTCACTCTTTTGCTCCTGGAGGACTTTTAGTTGCAAGCTGTCTTATTGTTTTACCTAAGCATCCATCTCGTAAAGTCTCTGTAGTGCTAAAAAATGAGACTGAGCATGATATTACCATTCCTGGAAAGAGTGTTATTGCGGAAGTCCATGCCATACAGAGTGTAATTTCAAGTAAGAGCACTCAGAAGGGTGACTTGCACTCTAATGGAGAAGAGAAATCTCCTAAAGAACTCTGTTTTGATTTCGGCGACTCTCCACTAACCGAAGAATGGAAGGAGAGGATTTCCCAGAAGTTAAGAGACATGTCAGAAGTTTTCGCTATGCATGAATTAGATGTTGGGCGAACCAACAAGGTGAAGCAAAGCATCAAGCTACATGACAACACCCCTTTCAAGCACAGGGCTCGACCCATACATCCTGATGACCTTGAAGCAGTTCGTCGACATCTGGAAGAGTTGCTTGAGGCTGGAATCATCCGAGAATCAGAATCATCCTTTTCGTCACCCATTGTGGTTGTCAAAAAGAAGAATGGCGATGTGAGGCTGTGTATCGACTTCCGTAAATTGAACACACAGACCATAAAGGATGCTTATGCACTGCCGAATCTCGAGGAAGCCTTTTCGGCACTCCGTGGATCTAAGTGGTTTTCAGTGCTCGACCTTAAATCCGGCTATTACCAGATTGAAGTTGAGGAAAAAGATAAACCCAAAACTGCTTTTGTTTGTCCTCTTGGGTTCTGGGAGTTTAATCGAATGCCTCAGGGGATAACAAATGCTCCTAGTACTTTTCAGCGCCTTATGGAGAAGTGCATGGGCGATATTAACCTCACTGAGGTTTTGGTGTTCTTGGATGATTTAATCATATTTTCTGAGACACTAGAAGAACATGAAATCCGTCTGTTGAACGTCCTAAATCGCTTGAAAGAGTATGGATTGAAGCTTTCAGTAGAGAAGTGTAAATTTCTCCAGACATCTGTTAGATATTTAGGACATATTGTATCACAGAATGGCGTGGAAACCGATCCTCAAAAAATAGAGACTATTAAAACCTGGCCATGTCCTAAAACTCTTAAAGAATTACGTTCCTTCTTGGGGTTTTCTGGCTATTATCGCCGTTTCATTCGAGATTACTCCAAGATCGCAAAACCACTAAATGACTTGACTACTGGATATCCACCTCTCCGCAAGAACTGTAAAGGCAAGAGCAAGGTTACATCATACCTGAGTCCTAGAGTGCCTTTTGGAGGAAGATGGACAGAAAGTTGTCAACAGGCTTTTGACACGCTCATAGAGAAACTCACCATAGCACCCGTATTGGGATATGCTGATCCCACACTGCCATACGAGTTGCACACCGATGCTAGCACCACAGGGCTAGGTGCTGCGCTTTACCAGCAACAAGGGGAAGAGCTGCGAGCCATTGCTTTCGCCAGCCGTGGGCTTTCAAGGAGTGAGGCTCGTTACCCTGCGCATAAGCTCGAGTTCTTGGCCCTGAAATGGGCAGTCACGGAGAAGTTTTCTGATTACCTGTATGGAAGCAATTTCAAAGTGGTCACAGATAGCAATCCGTTAACTTATGTGTTGACATCTGCAAAACTAGACGCGACAAGTTACAGATGGCTCTCTGCCTTGTCCACATTTTCTTTCACTCTTCAATATCGGCCGGGAAAGAGTAACCTAGATGCAGATGCATTGTCAAGACGCCCTCACGGAATGCTTACCAATGATGGGATATCACAGAAGAAGCAGGAGCGCATACGTCAGTTTATTTTGCATCACTTACCTGAGGACAAAAAATCACTCTTAGTCTCCACTGATGTTGTCCAAGCCATCAGCGATAAACATCTGGTACGCACAGCTGAGGATGGTGATTATATTCCTCTAATTGAGTCCCTTACTGTGAGTGCAGAGGCAGTTCCTGAGACTTATGACTGCTTTGAAGGATTTTCAGTGGTTCCTCAAATGACAGAGCAAGAGCTTAAAGACAAACAAAGAGCTGATCCCGCAATACAGGAAGTTGTCTTACAACTGGAATCAGGGAAACCATCCTTGCCTGTACTGAGAAAAGAATACCAGAATTACAATTTTTTCTGCGAGAATGGAAAAAGTTAGAGCTAAGAGATGGTATTCTTTATCGGAAAAGAGTGGTTGGTGAACATACAACTTACCAGCTTGTACTCCCAAAGAGTCTGAGGCCTATCGTCATGGAGCAACTGCATGATAATATGGGCCATATGGGTATGGAGAGAACCCTTGATCTTGTTCGAGCCCGTTTTTATTGGCCAAGAATGGCTCTAGATGTGGAAGTAAAGATCAAGACATGCAACCGGTGCGTGTGCAGAAAGACTCCACCTGAGAGAGCAGCGACATTAGTGAATATTCAAGTATCTAGGCCACTTGAGTTGTTGTGTATGGATTTTCTATCTTTGGAACCAGATCGTAGCAACACAAAGGACATCTTGGTGATAACTGATTATTTCACGAAGTATGCAGTAGCGATCCCCACACCAAATCAGAAGGCCAAGACAGTCGCAAAATGCCTTTGGGAAAATTTCATTGTGCACTACGGTGTACCTGAAAGGCTTCATAGTGATCAAGGGCCTGATTTTGAGAGCAAGACCATTAAAGAGTTGTGTGAGATTGCTAGTATTCGAAAAGTCCGTACCACACCATATCATCCCAGGGGAAACCCGGTTGAACGGTTCAATCGAACGCTTTTGGGTATGCTGGGTACTCTGACAAACAAAGACAAAACCCATTGGAGAGATTTTGTGAAGCCTATTGTGCATGCATACAATTGCACTAAACATGAAACTACAGGTTTCACTCCATATGAGTTGATGTTTGGCCGGCAGCCTAGGTTGCCAATAGATCTCGCTTTTAGAGTACCTGTGAGTAACAGCCATAATGAGTTCCATTCCCAGTATGTGAAAACATTGAAAACTCATTTGCAGAAGAGTTATGAGCTCGCTAGAAAGAATGCAGCAAAGGTCGCAGCAAGGAACAAGACACGGTATGACAGAAGAGTCACAGAGTCTTCGCTTGAAGAGGGTGATCGAGTTCTTGTCAGGAATGTGCGTCTCCGAGGAAAGCACAAATTGGCTGATAAATGGGACTCTGAAGTATACATTGTGATGAACCGTGCTGGTGAACTTCCTGTTTACACTGTGAAACCAGAAGGAAAAGAAGTACCTTTGCGGACACTCCATAGAGACTTATTGTTGCCTTGTGGTTTCTTGTCACCCTCTGTGGAGGAAGAGAAAATGGTACTCAAGCCACAAAAAGGAAGACAAGCTCAGAAAGAAGTAACTGAGGAAGAACCAGAGAATTCAGAGCAATGTCTGGATAATGATGAAGAGTATGATGATTATCTTGTACAAGAAATTGAGCCCAATTCCAAAACCAATCCAGTGAAATTCGTCAAGGAGTTTGACATTGTGAGAACATCAAGAAAAATTCCTTTACGAAATGTTAAACCTGTAACACAGATGCAACCTGATTCAAACCTCGCAAATGCCAATTTCATTGAAGATACACATGATACATACTTACCGGAAACTCAATCTTCTTCTAGACCAGCCTCTGTGCACAGTGATGCGATACCTGAAGGAGAAATGTTGGAAGAGAGAATATGTCTGTCTGAAACAGAGCAGCAAAGTTTGAATGCTCCTGAAAATTCCAGAACGGAGAATGAAACTAACACTAACACAGAACAAAAACAAAAATCCATACCTCATATTCCAGTAGAAGGAGGCAGAGTGGATCCAGTTGAATCTGAATCACCTGAAGAAGATACAGAGTCAGATGAATGTGAAGCTGGAAGTAGATCAAGGAAGTCCAAAAGAGTGAGACAAAAATCCAAAAGATTGACTTACCCTGAGTTGGGCAATCCCATGATATCTATTATTCAATCTCTTTTGCAAGGGTTGAACACAGCTTTCATTGAGACGCTAGCAGAGCAGCCTAGATCGGTTAAACACCATAAGATTTAGACTAACACCGAACGCAAAGGGACTTGCGTGCATTTAAAGAGGGGAGGGTGTAACCCATGTTAAATTTTGGGCTAAACAAATAATAAATAATATAATTGTATATTATAACAGTTAAACTTTTAATTCAAAAGTAATTAAAAAGTGAAAGGATCTATTTGTTAACATAGTGAATTAAATAGGTATAATTAAAAATAATATACATTATAATACCGCACCAGACATGTGATGTATATATATGCGCGAGATGCGTATGACGTCAGGGGAATGACGTACGGAAGTGCGAGAGGCGCGCTGAACACGAGATGAGCGTGACGCAGAAATAATGAATATGATGATTATGATCTCTCTTTAAGTGCAAATCCTAGCGATTGATAACTTTTATTTTGAACTTGAAGCGTGTATTTAAAAAGAAACTGTGAAATTCTGTTATTTTGATTGTTTATTGTTACACATGAAAAGTTTCTCTCATGGATTTGAGATGGCGAGCCACCAAGACTGAATGCTGATTTCTGAGCCTGGGAAAATATATATTTTTTGTGCAACAAGATTTTTGTTTTGTTGCTAGAGACATAAATGTTTTTTTTCCAGTCAAGAGGACTTTCTTTTCTCTTTGGACCATAAAACATCGAACTGGTAGGAATAAACTGAATGTGCACTTACCCACTGGACCTCTTAAGGAACTTTCTGGAAGATGTTCAAGAAACAATTCACACAAGGAATATAAACAAAGGGTATCGTTTATTGAACTTTATTGATTGCGATGCAAATATTGAAATTCCGCTTTACCATTTCAATGTTTAAAGGCATTTCATTTGGTCAAATTGTTGTTATATGCATTTTATTTTGTTAAGGTATTTGTTTTTTTTTGTTCTTTTCTCCTAAAAGCGGTACAGGAAATTAATACACGAAAAGCATTATAGCAACATAACCCAAAACAATAAAAATAAGGATACAGAACGATCGAATAACATTCTTACTAAATTTATTTGTAAACCGAGACAATATCGATAACATTGATCAACGACTTACAAAGAAAGGAAAGGGAAATTTAAATCTAAAAAAATTATAAGATAAGAAAAGCAAAACAAAACAAAGAATTCCTAATTTGTGTATCATTTTATTGTTTTATTATTGTTGTTGTTTCAAATTCTGTTCCATTTTATGTATGTGACCGGTTATTTAAAGTCATAAATATTCTCTTCACTTGGTGTCTGTGATTTATTTACTGCCAATATTCTGTTCTCAACCAAACCTAGAAACTGGTCCATTGCTCCAACCTACGTTGCGGGCACTTGCTACATAAATCTTGGCGAGCCAGCCAGGAGAACAGTGGTAGTAAATATATCCTGAATGGGTTCCTGAAAGAAAAAAAAGAAATCAGATTATACAAATTTGAAATCGTGTTATTCCTTAGAAAACATGGATATCATTAAAACTGAGAATGTTAAAGTTGCGAACTCCGTTATAGTTCTTGGGTTGACAGATACGGAATGTGATGAAGATTTATTTGAGTTTCTAAATAAGCACGGACATGTTAATAGGCATCTGAGAATAGATGACCCAAAGTCGCCTTTTCACAGAGGCGTTATTGTAGAATATGAAAGCTGTTCTGCCCTTGAAACTCTTGAGCCACTGTTACCTTATACTTTTAGAAGCTCTCATAATGTCTCCTATGTCATATCACTTTTGTCAAGTGCCTACTTGCCAGCAGCAACTAAGCAAGCTACCGCCTGTTACTTTGCTGAGCTGCAGAAATTAGCTTCAATTAGTGGAAAGACTTTTGAGGAACTTCTGCAAGAACAGTTATCTCAAGCCACTGCATCATGTGCTGAAATCACAACCGATGAGAACGAACCAAAGCTTTCCTTGGGAACTGGTTCTCCCACACATGACACTCTTATCTCATTCACAGAAGGGAAAAATGCAGAAGGATGTAAAAGCCCAGAGACTGTACGTTCAGTAGTCTCTGAGAAGAAGATGTCAGTTTTCGATGTGGCTGATATAAATCCACCCGAGATTCAGCGTGTAGTAGTCGAACATCTGATAAAGAATGAGGGAATTTCCCACATGCATGCACCTTTCAGACTTAGAGTGTTCTCTGGAAAAATTCCACGTCCAGCCAGTGAAGTTGATTATGATGCGTGGAGAGGGAGTGTTGAACTCATCCTCCAAGATCCTTCTCTTTCTGATTTGCACCGATCCAGAAAAATATTAGACAGTTTATTACCCCCAGCATCGGAAATTGTGAAGCATCTGGGTGCTACGGCTCTTCCTAATGCATACCTTGACATTCTGGATTCCGCATTTGATGCAGTTGAGGACGGAGATGATCTTTTTGCTAAATTCTTGAACACGTTGCAAAATACGGGTGAAAAGCCTTCGTTGTACCTACAGCGCTTGCAAGCAGCTCTCTTAAAAGCAATAAAAAGGGGTGCCGTTACCAACGCTGACGCTGATAAACAGCTCTTGAAACAGTTCTGTCGAGGCTGTTGGAATGACATGTTGATAACCAACCTACAGCTTGAGGCTAAAAGAGAGAGCCCACCTTCATTTTCTGAACTGCTTCTGCAATTGCGCAGCGAAGAAAATCGACATTTTGCTAAAGAGAGCCGTATGCGCCAGCATCTGAATACGCATCGAAATAAAGTCAGCTCCAGTGTTGTGACTGCAAGTTTTTTTGACCCGGATCAGGGTGTGGCATCAGAGGGGAGAGAGATTGAAGAACTAAGACGGCAAGTCACAAAACTTCAAAATCAGCTCAGTAAGCAGAAAGCCAAACAAACAGAGAGTGATGATGTGCTCCACTTGAAGAAACAAATTGCAGAGCTCCAGAGTCAGTTCACAAAGCTTGGATCCCAAAAGCCTCAAAAGTACAAAGGAGACCATGATGCCAAAACGGCATGCTTTAAACCCACTGTTTCAGCGGTTGTTCCAAAATCCCTAGACAGACGTAAGCCAGGTTATTGTTTCCGCTGTGGCGAAGATGGACATGTCGTGTCTGGTTGCGAGGACGATCCAAACCCATCTTTAGTGAATGAAAAACGAAAGCAGCTGAAGGAACGGCAGAGTCTGTGGGACCGCCAACAGTGCCAAGGGGCCTCAGAGTCTTTAAACTGGAATTAGCCCCTGTAGAGAGACGTACAAGGCCTAATACGTGCAAAACCAGTCTCAAAGGATCCACAGGAAGAAGAGGTAGTTCAGAGTTTTACAACAGCAGAGGTCCGTTCGCCAGCCTTCCGAAGGGGTTGGTAGGAGCCAAGTGTACTGCTCAAGTATACATTGAAGGGAAACTATGTTCCTGTCTCCTGGACACAGGGTCACAAGTGACGACAATCACAAAATCTTATCATGAGCAAACTCTGCCTGAGCTGAGTATAATTCCTTTGGATAATCTGCTGGAGGTGGAGGCTGCAAATGGACAGGTAGTACCCTATTTGGGATATGTAGAAATGAGAGTCAAGTTCCCTGAGGATTTTCTAGGGAATACTGTAGAAGTGTCAACCCTAGCGCTGGTTATTCCTGATACAAGTGGTACTGTTCAGCCAAAGGTGCTCATAGGTACAAACACTTTAGACTTGGCATATGGACAGCATCTTGAAGCCAATAGCACTGTATGCAAATCCATTCCATTTGGTTATAAGGCAGTAGTAAGAACGATTGAGTATCGACGGAATCAGAGAGTAAACAGTAATGTAGGAGTTGTCAGACTCCCCACCACTGAGGCAACTATTGTACCCGCAGGGCAGAATCTTGTCATGGAGGGAGTTGTGAGTATAAAAGGACAAGTGACGGATAGGTGGGTGGTGATGGAACCCCCCTCTCACTCTTTTGCTCCTGGAGGACTTTTAGTTGCAAGCTGTCTTATTGTTTAACCTAAGCATCCATCTCGTAAAGTCTCTGTAGTGCTAAAAAATGAGACTGAGCATGATATTACCATTCCTGGAAAGAGTGTTATTGCGGAAGTCCATGCCATACAGAGTGTAATTTCAAGTAAGAGCACTCAGAAGGGTGACTTGCACTCTAATGGAGAAGAGAAATCTCCTAAAGAACTCTGTTTTGATTTCGGCGACTCTCCACTAACCGAAGAATGGAAGGAGAGGATTTCCCAGAAGTTAAGAGACATGTCAGAAGTTTTCGCTATGCATGAATTAGATGTTGGGCGAACCAACAAGGTGAAGCAAAGCATCAAGCTACATGACAACACCCCTTTCAAGCACAGGGCTCGACCCATACATCCTGATGACCTTGAAGCAGTTCGTCGACATCTGGAAGAGTTGCTTGAGGCTGGAATCATCCGAGAATCAGAATCATCCTTTTCGTCACCCATTGTGGTTGTCAAAAAGAAGAATGGCGATGTGAGGCTGTGTATCGACTTCCGTAAATTGAACACACAGACCATAAAGGATGCTTATGCACTGCCGAATCTCGAGGAAGCCTTTTCGGCACTCCGTGGATCTAAGTGGTTTTCAGTGCTCGACCTTAAATCCGGCTATTACCAGATTGAAGTTGAGGAAAAAGATAAACCCAAAACTGCTTTTGTTTGTCCTCTTGGGTTCTGGGAGTTTAATCGAATGCCCCAGGGGATAACAAATGCTCCTAGTACTTTTCAGCGCCTTATGGAGAAGTGTATGGGCGATATTAACCTCACTGAGGTTTTGGTGTTCTTGGATGATTTAATCATATTTTCTGAGACACTAGAAGAACATGAAATCCGTCTGTTGAACGTCCTAAATCGCTTGAAAGAGTATGGATTGAAGCTTTCAGTAGAGAAGTGTAAATTTCTCCAGACATCTGTTAGATATTTAGGACATATTGTATCACAGAATGGCGTGGAAACCGATCCTCAAAAAATAGAGACTATTAAAACCTGGCCATGTCCTAAAACTCTTAAAGAATTACGTTCCTTCTTGGGGTTTTCTGGCTATTATCGCCGTTTCATTCGAGATTACTCCAAGATCGCAAAACCACTAAATGACTTGACTACTGGATATCCACCTCTCCGCAAGAACTGTAAAGGCAAGAGCAAGGTTACATCATACCTGAGTCCTAGAGTGCCTTTTGGAGGAAGATGGACAGAAAGTTGTCAACAGGCTTTTGACACGCTCATAGAGAAACTCACCATAGCACCCGTATTGGGATATGCTGATCCCACACTGCCATACGAGTTGCACACCGATGCTAGCACCACAGGGCTAGGTGCTGCGCTTTACCAGCAACAAGGGGAAGAGCTGCGAGCCATTGCTTTCGCCAGCCGTGGGCTTTCAAGGAGTGAGGCTCGTTACCCTGCGCATAAGCTCGAGTTCTTGGCCCTGAAATGGGCAGTCACGGAGAAGTTTTCTGATTACCTGTATGGAAGCAATTTCAAAGTGGTCACAGATAGCAATCCGTTAACTTATGTGTTGACATCTGCAAAACTAGACGCGACAAGTTACAGATGGCTCTCTGCCTTGTCCACATTTTCTTTCACTCTTCAATATCGGCCGGGAAAGAGTAACCTAGATGCAGATGCATTGTCAAGACGCCCTCACGGAATGCTTACCAATGATGGGATATCACAGAAGAAGCAGGAGCGCATACGTCAGTTTATTTTGCATCACTTACCTGAGGACAAAAAATCACTCTTAGTCTCCACTGATGTTGTCCAAGCCATCAGCGATAAACATCTGGTACGCACAGCTGAGGATGGTGATTATATTCCTCTAATTGAGTCCCTTACTGTGAGTGCAGAGGCAGTTCCTGAGACTTATGACTGCTTTGAAGGATTTTCAGTGGTTCCTCAAATGACAGAGCAAGAGCTTAAAGACAAACAAAGAGCTGATCCCGCAATACAGGAAGTTGTCTTACAACTGGAATCAGGGAAACCATCCTTGCCTGTACTGAGAAAAGAATACCAGAATTACAATTTTTTCTGCGAGAATGGAAAAAGTTAGAGCTAAGAGATGGTATTCTTTATCGGAAAAGAGTGGTTGGTGAACATACAACTTACCAGCTTGTACTCCCAAAGAGTCTGAGGCCTATCGTCATGGAGCAACTGCATGATAATATGGGCCATATGGGTATGGAGAGAACCCTTGATCTTGTTCGAGCCCGTTTTTATTGGCCAAGAATGGCTCTAGATGTGGAAGTAAAGATCAAGACATGCAACCGGTGCGTGTGCAGAAAGACTCCACCTGAGAGAGCAGCGACATTAGTGAATATTCAAGTATCTAGGCCACTTGAGTTGTTGTGTATGGATTTTCTATCTTTGGAACCAGATCGTAGCAACACAAAGGACATCTTGGTGATAACTGATTATTTCACGAAGTATGCAGTAGCGATCCCCACACCAAATCAGAAGGCCAAGACAGTCGCAAAATGCCTTTGGGAAAATTTCATTGTGCACTACGGTGTACCTGAAAGGCTTCATAGTGATCAAGGGCCTGATTTTGAGAGCAAGACCATTAAAGAGTTGTGTGAGATTGCTAGTATTCGAAAAGTCCGTACCACACCATATCATCCCAGGGGAAACCCGGTTGAACGGTTCAATCGAACGCTTTTGGGTATGCTGGGTACTCTGACAAACAAAGACAAAACCCATTGGAGAGATTTTGTGAAGCCTATTGTGCATGCATACAATTGCACTAAACATGAAACTACAGGTTTCACTCCATATGAGTTGATGTTTGGCCGGCAGCCTAGGTTGCCAATAGATCTCGCTTTTAGAGTACCTGTGAGTAACAGCCATAATGAGTTCCATTCCCAGTATGTGAAAACATTGAAAACTCATTTGCAGAAGAGTTATGAGCTCGCTAGAAAGAATGCAGCAAAGGTCGCAGCAAGGAACAAGACACGGTATGACAGAAGAGTCACAGAGTCTTCGCTTGAAGAGGGTGATCGAGTTCTTGTCAGGAATGTGCGTCTCCGAGGAAAGCACAAATTGGCTGATAAATGGGACTCTGAAGTATACATTGTGATGAACCGTGCTGGTGAACTTCCTGTTTACACTGTGAAACCAGAAGGAAAAGAAGTACCTTTGCGGACACTCCATAGAGACTTATTGTTGCCTTGTGGTTTCTTGTCACCCTCTGTGGAGGAAGAGAAAATGGTACTCAAGCCACAAAAAGGAAGACAAGCTCAGAAAGAAGTAACTGAGGAAGAACCAGAGAATTCAGAGCAATGTCTGGATAATGATGAAGAGTATGATGATTATCTTGTACAAGAAATTGAGCCCAATTCCAAAACCAATCCAGTGAAATTCGTCAAGGAGTTTGACATTGTGAGAACATCAAGAAAAATTCCTTTACGAAATGTTAAACCTGTAACACAGATGCAACCTGATTCAAACCTCGCAAATGCCAATTTCATTGAAGATACACATGATACATACTTACCGGAAACTCAATCTTCTTCTAGACCAGCCTCTGTGCACAGTGATGCGATACCTGAAGGAGAAATGTTGGAAGAGAGAATATGTCTGTCTGAAACAGAGCAGCAAAGTTTGAATGCTCCTGAAAATTCCAGAACGGAGAATGAAACTAACACTAACACAGAACAAAAACAAAAATCCATACCTCATATTCCAGTAGAAGGAGGCAGAGTGGATCCAGTTGAATCTGAATCACCTGAAGAAGATACAGAGTCAGATGAATGTGAAGCTGGAAGTAGATCAAGGAAGTCCAAAAGAGTGAGACAAAAATCCAAAAGATTGACTTACCCTGAGTTGGGCAATCCCATGATATCTATTATTCAATCTCTTTTGCAAGGGTTGAACACAGCTTTCATTGAGACGCTAGCAGAGCAGCCTAGATCGGTTAAACACCATAAGATTTAGACTAACACCGAACGCAAAGGGACTTGCGTGCATTTAAAGAGGGGAGGGTGTAACCCATGTTAAATTTTGGGCTAAACAAATAATAAATAATATAATTGTATATTATAACAGTTAAACTTTTAATTCAAAAGTAATTAAAAAGTGAAAGGATCTATTTGTTAACATAGTGAATTAAATAGGTATAATTAAAAATAATATACATTATAATACCGCACCAGACATGTGATGTATATATATGCGCGAGATGCGTATGACGTCAGGGGAATGACGTACGGAAGTGCGAGAGGCGCGCTGAACACGAGATGAGCGTGACGCAGAAATAATGAATATGATGATTATGATCTCTCTTTAAGTGCAAATCCTAGCGATTGATAACTTTTATTTTGAACTTGAAGCGTGTATTTAAAAAGAAACTGTGAAATTCTGTTATTTTGATTGTTTATTGTTACACATGAAAAGTTTCTCTCATGGATTTGAGATGGCGAGCCACCAAGACTGAATGCTGATTTCTGAGCCTGGGAAAATATATATTTTTTGTGCAACAAGATTTTTGTTTTGTTGCTAGAGACATAAATGTTTTTTTTCCAGTCAAGAGGACTTTCTTTTCTCTTTGGACCATAAAACATCGAACTGGTAGGAATAAACTGAATGTGCACTTACCCACTGGACCTCTTAAGGAACTTTCTGGAAGATGTTCAAGAAACAATTCACACAAGGAATATAAACAAAGGGTATCGTTTATTGAACTTTATTGATTGCGATGCAAATATTGAAATTCCGCTTTACCATTTCAATGTTTAAAGGCATTTCATTTGGTCAAATTGTTGTTATATGCATTTTATTTTGTTAAGGTATTTGTTTTTTTTTGTTCTTTTCTCCTAAAAGCGGTACAGGAAATTAATACACGAAAAGCATTATAGCAACATAACCCAAAACAATAAAAATAAGGATACAGAACGATCGAATAACATTCTTACTAAATTTATTTGTAAACCGAGACAATATCGATAACATTGATCAACGACTTACAAAGAAAGGAAAGGGAAATTTAAATCTAAAAAAATTATAAGATAAGAAAAGCAAAACAAAACAAAGAATTCCTAATTTGTGTATCATTTTATTGTTTTATTATTGTTGTTGTTTCAAATTCTGTTCCATTTTATGTATGTGACCGGTTATTTAAAGTCATAAATATTCTCTTCACTTGGTGTCTGTGATTTATTTACTGCCAATATTCTGTTCTCAACCAAACCTAGAAACTGGTCCATTGCTCCAACCTACGTTGCGGGCACTTGCTACATAAATCTTGGCGAGCCAGCCAGGAGAACAGTGGTAGTAAATATATCCTGAATGGGTTCCTGAAAGAAAAAAAAGAAATCAGATTATACAAATTTGAAATCGTGTTATTCCTTAGAAAACATGGATATCATTAAAACTGAGAATGTTAAAGTTGCGAACTCCGTTATAGTTCTTGGGTTGACAGATACGGAATGTGATGAAGATTTATTTGAGTTTCTAAATAAGCACGGACATGTTAATAGGCATCTGAGAATAGATGACCCAAAGTCGCCTTTTCACAGAGGCGTTATTGTAGAATATGAAAGCTGTTCTGCCCTTGTAACTCTTGAGCCACTGTTACCTTATACTTTTAGAAGCTCTCATAATGTCTCCTATGTCATATCACTTTTGTCAAGTGCCTACTTGCCAGCAGCAACTAAGCAAGCTACCGCCTGTTACTTTGCTGAGCTGCAGAAATTAGCTTCAATTAGTGGAAAGACTTTTGAGGAACTTCTGCAAGAACAGTTATCTCAAGCCACTGCATCATGTGCTGAAATCACAACCGATGAGAACGAACCAAAGCTTTCCTTGGGAACTGGTTCTCCCACACATGACACTCTTATCTCATTCACAGAAGGGAAAAATGCAGAAGGATGTAAAAGCCCAGAGACTGTACGTTCAGTAGTCTCTGAGAAGAAGATGTCAGTTTTCAATGTGGCTGATATAAATCCACCCGAGATTCAGCGTGTAGTAGTCGAACATCTGATAAAGAA
The DNA here is from genome assembly GCA_033220385.1 of Triplophysa yarkandensis. Lineage (NCBI taxonomy): Eukaryota > Metazoa > Chordata > Actinopteri > Cypriniformes > Nemacheilidae > Triplophysa > Triplophysa yarkandensis. The sequence goes on from CM065676.1 coordinate 887,794, forward strand.
TGAGGGAATTTCCCACATGCATGCACCTTTCAGACTTAGAGTGTTCTCTGGAAAAATTCCACGTCCAGCCAGTGAAGTTGATTATGATGCGTGGAGAGGGAGTGTTGAACTCATCCTCCAAGATCCTTCTCTTTCTGATTTGCACCGATCCAGAAAAATATTAGACAGTTTATTACCCCCAGCATCGGAAATTGTGAAGCATCTGGGTGCTACGGCTCTTCCTAATGCATACCTTGACATTCTGGATTCCGCATTTGATGCAGTTGAGGACGGAGATGATCTTTTTGCTAAATTCTTGAACACGTTGCAAAATACGGGTGAAAAGCCTTCGTTGTACCTACAGCGCTTGCAAGCAGCTCTCTTAAAAGCAATAAAAAGGGGTGCCGTTACCAACGCTGACGCTGATAAACAGCTCTTGAAACAGTTCTGTCGAGGCTGTTGGAATGACATGTTGATAACCAACCTACAGCTTGAGGCTAAAAGAGAGAGCCCACCTTCATTTTCTGAACTGCTTCTGCAATTGCGCAGCGAAGAAAATCGACATTTTGCTAAAGAGAGCCGTATGCGCCAGCATCTGAATACGCATCGAAATAAAGTCAGCTCCAGTGTTGTGACTGCAAGTTTTTTTGACCCGGATCAGGGTGTGGCATCAGAGGGGAGAGAGATTGAAGAACTAAGACGGCAAGTCACAAAACTTCAAAATCAGCTCAGTAAGCAGAAAGCCAAACAAACAGAGAGTGATGATGTGCTCCACTTGAAGAAACAAATTGCAGAGCTCCAGAGTCAGTTCACAAAGCTTGGATCCCAAAAGCCTCAAAAGTACAAAGGAGACCATGATGCCAAAACGGCATGCTTTAAACCCACTGTTTCAGCGGTTGTTCCAAAATCCCTAGACAGACGTAAGCCAGGTTATTGTTTCCGCTGTGGCGAAGATGGACATATCGTGTCTGGTTGCGAGGACGATCCAAACCCATCTTTAGTGAATGAAAAACGAAAGCAGCTGAAGGAACGGCAGAGTCTGTGGGACCGCCAACAGTGCCAAGGGGCCTCAGAGTCTTTAAACTGGAATTAACCCCTGTAGAGAGACGTACAAGGGCTAATACGTGCAAAACCAGTCTCAAAGGATCCACAGGAAGAAGAGGTAGTTCAGGGTTTTACAACAGCAGAGGTCCGTTCGCCAGCCTTCCGAAGGGGTTGGTAGGAGCCAAGTGTACTGCTCAAGTATACATTGAAGGGAAACTATGTTCCTGTCTCCTGGACACAGGGTCACAAGTGACGACAATCACAAAATCTTATCATGAGCAAACTCTGCCTGAGCTGAGTATAATTCCTTTGGATAATCTGCTGGAGGTGGAGGCTGCAAATGGACAGGTAGTACCCTATTTGGGATATGTAGAAATGAGAGTCAAGTTCCCTGAGGATTTTCTAGGGAATACTGTAGAAGTGTCAACCCTAGCGCTGGTTATTCCTGATACAAGTGGTACTGTTCAGCCAAAGGTGCTCATAGGTACAAACACTTTAGACTTGGCATATGGACAGCATCTTGAAGCCAATAGCACTGTATGCAAATCCATTCCATTTGGTTATAAGGCAGTAGTAAGAACGATTGAGTATCGACGGAATCAGAGAGTAAACAGTAATGTAGGAGTTGTCAGACTCCCCACCACTGAGGCAACTATTGTACCCGCTATTGTCCTTCCATTCTTCTAACCGAAGAATGGAAGGAGAGGATTTCCCAGAAGTTAAGAGACATGTCAGAAGTTTTCGCTATGCATGAATTAGATGTTGGGCGAACCAACAAGGTGAAGCAAAGCATCAAGCTACATGACAACACCCCTTTCAAGCACAGGGCTCGACCCATACATCCTGATGACATTGAAGCAGTTCGTCGACATCTGGAAGAGTTGCTTGAGGCTGGAATCATCCGAGAATCAGAATCATCCTTTTCGTCACCCATTGTGGTTGTCAAAAAGAAGAATGGCGATGTGAGGCTGTGTATCGACTTCCGTAAATTGAACACACAGACCATAAAGGATGCTTATGCACTGCCGAATCTCGAGGAAGCCTTTTCGGCACTCCGTGGATCTAAGTGGTTTTCAGTGCTCGACCTTAAATCCGGCTATTACCAGATTGAAGTTGAGGAAAAAGATAAACCCAAAACTGCTTTTGTTTGTCCTCTTGGGTTCTGGGAGTTTAATCGAATGCCTCAGGGGATAACAAATGCTCCTAGTACTTTTCAGCGCCTTATGGAGAAGTGTATGGGCGATATTAACCTCACTGAGGTTTTGGTGTTCTTGGATGATTTAATCATATTTTCTGAGACACTAGAAGAACATGAAATCCGTCTGTTGAACGTCCTAAATCGCTTGAAAGAGTATGGATTGAAGCTTTCAGTAGAGAAGTGTAAATTTCTCCAGACATCTGTTAGATATTTAGGACATATTGTATCACAGAATGGCGTGGAAACCGATCCTCAAAAAATAGAGACTATTAAAACCTGGCCATGTCCTAAAACTCTTAAAGAATTACGTTCCTTCTTGGGGTTTTCTGGCTATTATCGCCGTTTCATTCGAGATTACTCCAAGATCGCAAAACCACTAAATGACTTGACTACTGGATATCCACCTCTCCGCAAGAACTGTAAAGGCAAGAGCAAGGTTACATCATACCTGAGTCCTAGAGTGCCTTTTGGAGGAAGATGGACAGAAAGTTGTCAACAGGCTTTTGACACGCTCATAGAGAAACTCACCATAGCACCCGTATTGGGATATGCTGATCCCACACTGCCATACGAGTTGCACACCGATGCTAGCACCACAGGGCTAGGTGCTGCGCTTTACCAGCAACAAGGGGAAGAGCTGCGAGCCATTGCTTTCGCCAGCCGTGGGCTTTCAAGGAGTGAGGCTCGTTACCCTGCGCATAAGCTCGAGTTCTTGGCCCTGAAATGGGCAGTCACGGAGAAGTTTTCTGATTACCTGTATGGAAGCAATTTCAAAGTGGTCACAGATAGCAATCCGTTAACTTATGTGTTGACATCTGCAAAACTAGACGCGACAAGTTACAGATGGCTCTCTGCCTTGTCCACATTTTCTTTCACTCTTCAATATCGGCCGGGAAAGAGTAACCTAGATGCAGATGCATTGTCAAGACGCCCTCACGGAATGCTTACCAATGATGGGATATCACAGAAGAAGCAGGAGCGCATACGTCAGTTTATTTTGCATCACTTACCTGAGGACAAAAAATCACTCTTAGTCTCCACTGATGTTGTCCAAGCCATCAGCGATAAACATCTGGTACGCACAGCTGAGGATGGTGATTATATTCCTCTAATTGAGTCCCTTACTGTGAGTGCAGAGGCAGTTCCTGAGACTTATGACTGCTTTGAAGGATTTTCAGTGGTTCCTCAAATGACAGAGCAAGAGCTTAAAGACAAACAAAGAGCTGATCCCGCAATACAGGAAGTTGTCTTACAACTGGAATCAGGGAAACCATCCTTGCCTGTACTGAGAAAAGAATTACCAGAATTACAATTTTTTCTGCGAGAATGGAAAAAGTTAGAGCTAAGAGATGGTATTCTTTATCGGAAAAGAGTGGTTGGTGAACATACAACTTACCAGCTTGTACTCCCAAAGAGTCTGAGGCCTATCGTCATGGAGCAACTGCATGATAATATGGGCCATATGGGTATGGAGAGAACCCTTGATCTTGTTCGAGCCCGTTTTTATTGGCCAAGAATGGCTCTAGATGTGGAAGTAAAGATCAAGACATGCAACCGGTGCGTGTGCAGAAAGACTCCACCTGAGAGAGCAGCGACATTAGTGAATATTCAAGTATCTAGGCCACTTGAGTTGTTGTGTATGGATTTTCTATCTTTGGAACCAGATCGTAGCAACACAAAGGACATCTTGGTGATAACTGATTATTTCACGAAGTATGCAGTAGCGATCCCCACACCAAATCAGAAGGCCAAGACAGTCGCAAAATGCCTTTGGGAAAATTTCATTGTGCACTACGGTGTACCTGAAAGGCTTCATAGTGATCAAGGGCCTGATTTTGAGAGCAAGACCATTAAAGAGTTGTGTGAGATTGCTGGTATTCGAAAAGTCCGTACCACACCATATCATCCCAGGGGAAACCCGGTTGAACGGTTCAATCGAACGCTTTTGGGTATGCTTGGTACTCTGACAAACAAAGACAAAACCCATTGAAGAGATTTTGTGAAGCCTATTGTGCATGCATACAATTGTACTAAACATGAAACTACAGGTTTCACTCCATATGAGTTGATGTTTGGCCGGCAGCCTAGGTTGCCAATAGATCTCGCTTTTAGAGTACCTGTGAGTAACAGCCATAATGAGTTCCATTCCCAGTATGTGAAAACATTGAAAACTCATTTGCAGGAGAGTTATGAGCTCGCTAGAAAGAATGCAGCAAAGGTCGCAGCAAGGAACAAGACACGGTATGACAGAAGAGTCACAGAGTCTTCGCTTGAAGAGGGTGATCGAGTTCTTGTCAGGAATGTGCGTCTCCGAGGAAAGCACAAATTGGCTGATAAATGGGACTCTGAAGTATACATTGTGATGAACCGTGCTGGTGAACTTCCTGTTTACACTGTGAAACCAGAAGGAAAAGAAGTACCTTTGCGGACACTCCATAGAGACTTATTGTTGCCTTGTGGTTTCTTGTCACCCTCTGTGGAGGAAGAGAAAATGGTACTCAAGCCACAAAAAGGAAGACAAGCTCAGAAAGAAGTAACTGAGGAAGAACCAGAGAATTCAGAGCAATGTCTGGATAATGATGAAGAGTATGATGATTATCTTGTACAAGAAATTGAGCCCAATTCCAAAACCAATCCAGTGAAATTCGTCAAGGAGTTTGACATTGTGAGAACATCAAGAAAAATTCCTTTACGAAATGTTAAACCTGTAACACAGATGCAACCTGATTCAAACCTCGCAAATGCCAATTTCATTGAAGATACACATGATACATACTTACCGGAAACTCAATCTTCTTCTAGACCAGCCTCTGTGCACAGTGATGCGATACCTGAAGGAGAAATGTTGGAAGAGAGAATATGTCTGTCTGAAACAGAGCAGCAAAGTTTGAATGCTCCTGAAAATTCCAGAACGGAGAATGAAACTAACACTAACACAGAACAAAAACAAAAATCCATACCTCATATTCCAGTAGAAGGAGGCAGAGTGGATCCAGTTGAATCTGAATCACCTGAAGAAGATACAGAGTCAGATGAATGTGAAGCTGGAAGTAGATCAAGGAAGTCCAAAAGAGTGAGACAAAAATCCAAAAGATTGACTTACCCTGAGTTGGGCAATCCCATGATATCTATTATTCAATCTCTTTTGCAAGGGTTGAACACAGCTTTCATTGAGACGCTAGCAGAGCAGCCTAGATCGGTTAAACACCATAAGATTTAGACTAACACCGAACGCAAAGGGACTTGCGTGCATTTAAAGAGGGGAGGGTGTAACCCATGTTAAATTTTGGGCTAAACAAATAATAAATAATATAATTGTATATTATAACAGTTAAACTTTTAATTCAAAAGTAATTAAAAAGTGAAAGGATCTATTTGTTAACATAGTGAATTAAATAGGTATAATTAAAAATAATATACATTATAATACCGCACCAGACATGTGATGTATATATATGCGCGAGATGCGTATGACGTCAGGGGAATGACGTACGGAAGTGCGAGAGGCGCGCTGAACACGAGATGAGCGTGACGCAGAAATAATGAATATGATGATTATGATCTCTCTTTAAGTGCAAATCCTAGCGATTGATAACTTTTATTTTGAACTTGAAGCGTGTATTTAAAAAGAAACTGTGAAATTCTGTTATTTTGATTGTTTATTGTTACACATGAAAAGTTTCTCTCATGGATTTGAGATGGCGAGCCACCAAGACTGAATGCTGATTTCTGAGCCTGGGAAAATATATATTTTTTGTGCAACAAGATTTTTGTTTTGTTGCTAGAGACATAAATGTTTTTTTTCCAGTCAAGAGGACTTTCTTTTCTCTTTGGACCATAAAACATCGAACTGGTAGGAATAAACTGATTGTGCACTTACCCACTGGACCTCTTAAGGAACTTTCTGGAAGATGTTCAAGAAACAATTCACACAAGGAATATAAACAAAGGGTATCGTTTATTGAACTTTATTGATTGCGATGCAAATATTGAAATTCCGCTTTACCATTTCAATGTTTAAAGGCATTTCATTTGGTCAAATTGTTGTTATATGCATTTTATTTTGTTAAGGTATTTGTTTTTTTTTGTTCTTTTCTCCTAAAAGCGGTACAGGAAATTAATACACGAAAAGCATTATAGCAACATAACCCAAAACAATAAAAATAAGGATACAGAACGATCGAATAACATTCTTACTAAATTTATTTGTAAACCGAGACAATATCGATAACATTGATCAACGACTTACAAAGAAAGGAAAGGGAAATTTAAATCTAAAAAAATTATAAGATAAGAAAAGCAAAACAAAACAAAGAATTCCTAATTTGTGTATCATTTTATTGTTTTATTATTGTTGTTGTTTCAAATTCTGTTCCATTTTATGTATGTGACCGGTTATTTAAAGTCATAAATATTCTCTTCACTTGGTGTCTGTGATTTATTTACTGCCAATATTCTGTTCTCAACCAAACCTAGAAACTGGTCCATTGCTCCAACCTACGTTGCGGGCACTTGCTACACAAGACTGGCAAGGGCAGCCTCTAAGTCATAAGTTCTCATCCTGCTGAACCTTTCAACTGCTTTTGACACTGTTAGCTAGGGATGGGCGTTTTCCGCAAATATCACATTCGAATATTTGAGCTCACAAAAATCGAATATTCGAATATTCGTATATTTAAATTACGTTTATGAGACTGACGTCATTTTTCAGTAACATTTATTGTTTCCGTCATTTTTGAACAAGCGTATACACAATAAGCTTTAACATTAAACTACATCGTGTTTTGTAGCTGAAAACCTTTAACATAGTGTGCAAACAAACAAAAAGAAGAGAGCAAAAGCAAAAAAAAAAAAGGTTAATAAAGCCGCCTGCAGCAATTAGGCTATTGTACAGAACGTAGCCTAGGCCACATTTAACTTTGAACCTTTTAAACTGTCAGCAAATCTTTTTTGCTTTATTTCTATTGTTTTACATGTTCTTGTTAAGGAACACAAACATGTCAACATGATCGGGGGAAAGTTGGATCATTAGTCTGTTAACTATGAGGCGGACTGCGGAGAAAACGTGCTCTGACGGCACAGAAGTGTCCAGGACACACAAGTAACGCTGTGCTAAAGTTTTGTGAAGCGCTTATGAAGTTTTCATTCCACCACTGAATGGGATCCTTATCTGTATCTATAATGTTGTATACTGGGATCCTCATCTGGTGGAATACATGGCTCCAGTAACAACTGTTCCCACTCGTCTCGGTGTGATTCTCTGTATTCGTCGCAGAAGAAGTGGCTCAACCTTTTCCGACGAGCGGGCATTGCCGCATCCTCTTGATGCGCGCGCCTCTCGCATGAAGGAAAATGCTCTGATAATGTTTAAAAAGTGTTTTTCTTACTACTTCTCTCATGTGTTCTCCGAGGAACCTGAGATGTTTGTGTCGAGGGTCTAGGGCGGACGCGAGAAGAGGAGTTTTCCCTGCATTCGAATAGCATTTTTATTAATCGAATAATTACAGCAGACCGAATATTCGAATATTCGACTATCCGTGCACACCCCTACTGTTAGCCATCGCATTCTTCTTTCGAAACTCAAGACCATGGGCATCTCTGACACAGCACTCCAGTGGTTCCAGTCCTACCTCTCAGGTAGGTCCTTCGGGGAATCCTGGAGAAGTGAAGTCTCTGAATTGCAACATCTCAACACCGGTGTACCTTAGGGCTCAGTGCTTGGGCCGCTGTTCTTCTCCATCTACATGACATCGATGGGATTCGGAAGCATGGCTTTTCCTATCCCTGCTATGCGGAAGACACGCAGCTGCACTTAGCAGTCTACCCTGAAGACCAGACGGTATGGGCACGTGTCTCAGCATGCCTCAACATCGCTCTCAGGATAAAATACCACCATCTACAACTAAATCTTGTGAAAACTGAACTTCTTGTCATCTCCACCGACCTGAAGATCCCCCACAACCCTTCTTTCAGACTAGGATCGTCCATCATAGTACTCTCCAGGACAGACAGAAACTTCTGAGTAGTAATAGATGATCAACTTACATTCAAAGCTCATGTTACAAGTACTGCCAGGTCATGTTGAAAGTACCGCCATTCCTTCTCGACAACATCGGGAAGGCAAGGTCTTTACTCTCAAGGCATACTGTGCAAATCCTAGAGTCTAGTCCTGTCTAAGCTGGATTACTGCAACGCTCTACTCGCGACACTGCGTCTTGCACCACCAAACCTCTGCAGGTGATTCAGAATGTGGTGGCAAAAGTGATCTTCAAGGAACCTTAAAGAACACACATCACACCTTTTAATCAAGAATCAGTGACTCCCTATAGCTGCTGGCATCGAGTTCAAAGCTCTCCTCGTAGCCTACAAGACCACCACAGGTTTAGCATGCTCCTACCTTCATTCACTGATCGAGGAACAATATGCCCTTTCCAACGCGTCTGTCCGTTTTCAAAATGCTTAAAACCCATCTTATCCATTTGCACCTAACCCACAAATAAACCTTCTTGACATCTTCACTCTTTATATCAAAAAGAATTGACCTTGGCACTTGCTACATATGTTGTGTTTTTCTTACTTGGACTGGCATTAATTTAACTTTAGATTGCTTTGTTACCTCTTGTTCAAAATGCTTAATTTGTAAACTTCATATGTAAGTCGCTTTGAATAAAAGCCTCAGATAAACGACTAAATGAAAATGTAAATGTGAAAGACTGAAACCTGACCACCACTGAACAAGACATAAGTTAAAACATAAAGACGGACCGATGGATGAGCTGTGGTTGGATCAGTAATAGACTCAGAGCTTCACTTCGGCTCAGACTCCAGTCACGTAGAGGTGGGATACTGGTATGGGCAGGAATTTTAAAACATGAGGTAGTGGTAGGTGGACCTTTTCGGGTTGAAACTGGACTCAAAATCAACTCTAAAACCTACTGCCAATTTTTAGAAGACACTTTCTTCAAGCAATTGTACAGCAAAAGTTTGCATCTTTTAAGAGGTCTTTCATTTTTATGCAAGACACACTCCATCACATGCATCAACGTACTTCACTGCGTGGCTGACCAGTAAAGAGCTTAAAGATGATAAACTAATGAAATGTTTGCCTTCTTCACCTGACTTAAACCTTATTGAGAAATTTGGGCCCTTTTTAAGGAGGAAATGTACATTGACTGTAAACATTACACCTCTCTGATCAGTATCTGGGAGGCTGTGCTTGCGGTTGCACAAAAAGTTAATCCGAACAGATCAAAAAACTGACTGACTCTGTGAATAAAAGGCTTGTGACTGTTCGAAAAGAAGAGTGGATATATTGGTAGCAGAGACTTTTTTAGTTTGTTTCGTATTCTCACTTTAACAGGTGAAATAACTTGGTGAGATCGGAAAATCTTTGTTTTTTATTAGGTTTCACAATCGTTCTGCACACTAATAGTTGCCTAATAATTGTGTACATGTGGATATTCCCTTAAGAAAGCCCAAATATCACTTTTACTACTTAAATGTTCAGATTTGAGTTTTTTATTGACCAAAATCCCTGTAGTTGTACAGCGAAAAAATAATCCTCAAAAGTATCTTGCCTTAAAATTTTGCACACAGTTAATAGAAAAGGACTTCTTCTATATGACATCTGACAGTAGGCGTGTGTGTGTGTATATACAAATACACACATACACACATGCACGCACGCACACACACACACACACACACACACACACACACACACAAACACACACACACGCACAGACGCACGCACACACACACACACACACACACACACACACACACACACACACACACACAGAGAGAGAGAGAGTGAGATGTACACACACACACACACACACACACATACAGAGACAAAGACACAGACACATACACACACCGTTTTTTCTTACACAATCTGTGTTTGTGTAAGTCTTTCATTATATGCCTTTCTCATTCACGCAGCTTTGATCTCAGGTTCAGATGGAGATTCATGGAACTAAGAAGCACATGACACATCATCCTTCGAGGCGGCACATTGTAAAGAACTGTGAGGTTTAAGACCAACACGGAACTTGTGAGGGTATGTGATTTTATCATTTTTGCATGAAAAGACTCGAGAGTCTTTAATGACACAAAACATAGTGGTTTTGTAGTGCCAGAAATGTCAGTTAAGTTCATAAAATTGTCTGGTTATCATAACTAACTTCCAATTTGCTAAATGTTCCAGTGTGTGCTTACCCCTACTACCTGTATGAGAAGTTCTGCCTGGTGTTTTGCCCATTTCATCATTACGTAAAAGAACAAAACAGCAGTCGTCCCTCTCGCACAAGCATTCCGTGCCATCACACATGTGACACTTGTGACGGTCCACTTAACACACAGTGCCTCACCTGCCCACGCCTAATTTGGATGGACTCCACTATGTTTCCGGTCCATCAGACTGACAAATCCAGTGGCCAGAAAGTAAGTTTACTTTATATTCATTTTTAAAATATCTTAGAGATGTAGTTAGTTATTTCTTAAAAGTTATTATATATAAGTTCTTTATATTACTCATCATCACGTCATGTTCAGGACACAGTTTCTGAATTAACCATTAGCTTCTCTCTTGTGTCTTTTTAGGTCACAATTAAAGAAATTAAGTATAAACCCACGGACAGATACGTAACTATTGTAAGTATCAAGGACTTTATGGGGTTCAAAAGTCTAAGAAACTGAACATAACATTTTTGTGGAAACAACCGAAACAAAAGTTATATGATGTAATAATTTTGTACGATTATCATTCCATATAATTGCTACTTTTAGCATCATGCCTCAACAACGAAGCAAAAAAAGAAATTCTGCAATTCACGTACATCAGCAGTAATCAATATACTGATAATATAATAATTTTCTTCATTTGAAACATGCTAAATGTTTCAATTATATTGGTCTCAGACTTTTGGACTCCCCAACATTGTCAGTACGAATAATTTATAGTGACTGTAGTGTGCTAACCATTTGTTCATCACTTTCTCTTTAGCCCGGGTTTGACGAACCTCTCCATGCAGAATTGGCTGTGAACGTGTTGCTTTCACAACCCCCACGTACCAAGATTATAACACAATTGCGTGAGTGGTATTGTGTTTCAACGGGAATAATTATGAGTTTGGACCCGATGGAAACCATGATGCCCAGCTCGCCTTTGGGCCGAACAATCCGAGCAAACAACATCTGCCTGTCTGAAACCGTGGCCAGGGTATACTTCAATCAGATTGTGAGAGGACAGCAAGAATGTCTTGACCGGGGTGTGTTCTACCCATGCTTTAACCTTGATGACTTTCTGGTGAACCCAAATACACTGGAGCTTAAGTTTGAGAACTTCAGATCAGCGGATATTTTTGAAGCTGTTGACATTGACATGAGTCAATACATCGGTGAGTGTGTCCCATGTATCTTGTTACCAATTTTACAAACCCTTTAAAGCACATCATCCAAAATGTTTTTTACTAAAGATGTAGATTGTATAGCTTAAACAAAACTGCCTTTATGAACAGGTAAAGCCCCCCCTGTCGAGTATAAGAAGAGAATCAGATATCAAGCAGAAAAGTCAACGGTCTGGTATCTCGGTCGTTTTCTCTACAAAATGCTTCTGGGACGTGAGCCCTACATTAATGAATTTGGAAGGGTCGAAAAGAAGCTTTCCTTCAGGTACTTTGTACCCTTCGAACGGAAACAGGAGAAAGATTGCCGTCCTATGATCTGCAAAATACAAAGAGGTGAGAGAACAGGCACAATAACGTAACTTATATCCGTGTTCCAGAATAAATGACCGACCAATTCTCTTGTACAGGATGCGTGGATTTAATAAGAAGCTGTTTGGATCCCAATGAGTCCAAGAGACCAACCCTTCGGCAGATTCTGGATCATCAATGGTTACGAGCCATTATTGAGGCCAAGCCACATTGTCCAGCACCTGATTTCAAACACGCCCCGGATCCTATCTGTAATCTTTGGTTGTATTAAGTTTATGTTTATTTAATATTTATTGCTTTCACATCAAAACATTCAAAACCATGTCATATATTTGCAATATCATTTTTGTAATATTTGTCTCATTTTTTTTCTTTTTTGCAGGGGATTTTGACAAGAATACCATCATTAACATGAGGTGGAGAAGGATTGAAGGAAGCTTAATATTATTGAAATGCAAGAGGAGATTTGAAGGCAGGATAGTAAGTGTCTATTTTTAAAGTTTCATTCTTTATTTCTTTCTACTTATTTTGTACGTTTTGCAGCATAAATTAGTAATATGAAGCATTTTTTCCTCTTATCCCAAAATAATGAATAGAACAATTATTTTTATTATTGATCTCAGACTTATGAACTCACTGTATGCCTTATAAAAAACCACTGGTCCAGAATCCGCTAACCTTCTGTTCAACCCTTTTTTAGCATGGATGCAGTCTGATATCTGAAATCGGAGCAAATAAACTGATAGGGGATGCTCAAAGATGCCATCAGATTTTAAGGCTGGATATAGCCTTGCAAACGATTTGGGGACATAACCTGATTTTTGAAGACCCGGGGCCCCTCATTACTTTCAAGGAGTTCCTCAAAGTCTACAGATGTCGACTAAATGAAAAAATCGTCCGTCAATTATGGGTTCAAGCAGCGATTGCAGTAAAAGAATGCCTTGATGTTGGCATTTATCATCGGCCTATCACTTTGGCCAACTTTCTGTTTGCCAAAACTACGAGGAAGCTGCTTTTGTGTAACTTCCACAAAGGAGAGCATGTAGACACCAGCTTTAACACCAATCTGCGCAAAGGTAAGTGTGCGTTGTGTACATCCAAGTTTATAGGTCCAACATTAACACAACGATATCTTTGTCACAGATTGAGCATATATATACTCTAATTCATATTCTGAGAATAATTTATTTGATACATTACTGACAATCATCATTTCTTTTAGGAGAAAACGTCCACATGGGAAAAAAGTTAAAGCATTTGAAAGAAAAGGCAAGTGTCTTCACTCTCGGCCGTTTACTGTACAGCATGGTGCAAAGTTGCGGTCGGGAAAGGGGTGAACTGACCTTCCACATCAGATTATCCAGAGGTGAGAAAACAGATGCAATAATGAGCCGTACATCAGTTTGCAACATGATACATGACTAACTCACTCTTTAACCAACAGAATGCCAGGATTTAATCGGCCGTTGCCTGAATCCGGATGTCATGGCCCGAGCAACACTAAATGAGGCTTTAGAGCATGAATGGTTTCGAGTATCGCTGCCAGCTCAATAAGGTAGTGTTACTTCTTGTCTTTGAGAAAAGAAGGATAAAATTAATAGTTCACAAGGGAGACAGAGCAACACTGTTATTGGAAGAGTAATAATTATTTAAAGTACGACCGCTTCTGTTTTTGATTCTTCGACCGTGTGACGCTCTCAAAGTGCACCATAGTCTATAGCCGGGAATTCACCCAAATAATAATTGTTTTTATTTGTCATTAAAAAGACAGGAATACATATGGTTAATATATGGCTGAATTTCTAATATCTGTGTTCTCCATGTCTTTACAGATCCTCATGCTCCAACCCAACCAGACGCATTGAGAACACTGATTGGACCTCCCAGGTAATTTTTATTTACCAGGTAAATTTTTATTTATGTTTATAAATGTATGTTTATTTATGTTTATGAATGTTTTATTTATGTCTCTTTATTCTCGTTTTAACATTTAATTAACGTTTTAAAATCATAATCTATAAAAGCCAGTAATCAGAATAATTAGATTTTGCAAGTCAATACAAAGTTGGGTGGTGTTATTGCCGCAAACAATTTCATCTTGAGTAAGAAATTTCACACAAAGACCATCAAATGTTAAAGGGTCACTCAAATGTAAATAACGAACTTTCACCTCCAGTTATAAAGAATGTTGAAAGGGATTGTATACATTTGGTATAAACACGGCATTGCTCTACACAACTCTAGTTCGAGTACACTATATAAGCACATAATTAATACAAATATAATAAATAAGTATATAATTAACATTACATCTGTATTATAGAGTCTACTTATTGTTAACAAATAAATCCTAATCAACAAAGAGAACCATTTTAGCTTCACGTTTTGATGTCTCAAACAGAAGCTCTTCATGTTCTGAATCCTTTCTTGAATCATTTGTTTACTTAAAATAATGTTAAAATGCAGTGGAGACTCTGAATTAATTAACAATTTAAAACATTAAAAAAAGATAATAATTTCATGCCTTTAAGATTATTTTGAAGTATCAATATAATTTAAAGTTGTCTTGCGATGACATATTACATATAATTATTCCATGACTTGTCTGGATAATGGATTCTGATTGGTTGGCAGGAATGCAGTAAAACCATTTTCTGCACAAGTAGTTCCAGGTCAATTTAATCACTGTTCTATGTCAATGCGCTGATTTAACTGATGCACAGAAATGCACAGAAAGAATCATCAAAACATTATATTGGATCAATTGATTGTAATGTTTTCTTTGGAGACTGGGTAGCACTTTAACAAATTATAATTGTAGCACCGGTGCAACCGCAGGTTTTGGAAATAAGGAAGCACACAGTTTTTGAACTTTATAATGTTGTTTTATATGGACCTCATATTTTAATGTACTAGGTGCCCCACAAAAACACATGATCCAGTCGTTTTTCTGGCCTTATATTTCAATTCACTTGTACTCTGATTTGGTTTTGTATCAGTTTTTAAATGTTATTAAAGTAACATTGGCCAACTCTTGTATCGAGTAGTTTAAATTCTATTGTCATGGAGCACAAATAAAGACATATGACTGCATCAACTCCTGTTTGCATTGACTCTGTTTGTACACGTCCAATTGAAATAAATGCAATAATTAATTCAAATAAATGTGACCTTACCGCACTTTTCCTCTCTGTGTCTGATTTGAAGCGGTCAAAATGTTAGAGTTAAATAACCATAACTGACAAAAATAGCTGTCATTTTTTACACACTCGCCAAATATTGTGTTGCATAGAGCAATACTGTTTTTAACTCTTCTATAAATTTGCAAATGAACATGGAATAAGCAGGATAATCAACTGTTTGACATGTATTAAAGGATTTAAAGTGCACCTTTGCTTTGTGACAGACAGTTATTTGCCTGCACGTTGTGCATTTAAAATCTTTTAATGAACATTCCCTTATTAAATGCACTTAATTTTATTTGAAGTGGTTCTTGCGAAAACTGACAACAAACTTTGTACAAATATAACTGAGAAATGTCATCACACTGTCAATCACTCTCACTTACAACTCGTCTCACATAAATGTTGTTTCTCTGTCTGTGTGCTAGGGCTGAGTGATTTTGCCTCAAACTAAATAAACTTTACAGGTGCAGACATTGATGAATGTCTCGTATCAACTGTCTTTCACCTAGATTACATAAACACAGATAATTTGATTTTCATTTTTATTGATCATTTAAAAGTAGACTAAATTTTTAACTTTCTTTTGACATACCCTAAGTTTTATCTTTGTGTGTTAAGTTATGGTGAGTTTTCAATCAGTGACGCATTTCAAAAATATAACAGCGGAGTGAAAACTAACAACGCAACCTTGTGAATAGTCTTCATTTAACCAAATCACAACCGTTAAATTTAATTTAAAGTATACGATTGTAAAATGGACAACTTTCTATTAATAAAATATAAATCCATTTTTTTTAAAGAAACTGTCCTTAATAATTCTTCATCTGACCAAGATCTTCTTTGATTTAAATCACTCACAAGTCTTTTGACATTTAAACAATTTCTATTTCGCAAACAATTACTTGTTTCCATGCCTTTGGTAACACGTTACATTACATACTGTTGTCTATAAATATTCTTTCTTAATCATTATATTGCATTAGAACTGTTGCTTGCCTAACCAAAAGTTATGTTACTTTAAGTAGTTTTCCATTTAACTAGGCAGACCGGGCAAAGTATTGACAAACCTGTCAGAGATTGATACATGATTGTTATATAAAATATGTGGAAAATAAAACAAAACAAAAATTTAATGTTTATTGTATTGAAATTCTATTAATAAGTCACTTGCAAAGTAATTTTGTACACATTATACAATAAACTATTGCAAAAGTTTTGACTTACTGGTCAAACGTGCGTAGCGAGATGTTATCAAACAGAAGATTCGACACCACTGGACAGTCTAGGAGGACAGTAAAGCCGACACCTTTCGGGATTGTAAATACCTGCACAGAAACATCAAGAACTCAGGCACCAGGTAACAAGT
Source organism: Triplophysa yarkandensis (assembly GCA_033220385.1). Taxonomy (NCBI): domain Eukaryota; kingdom Metazoa; phylum Chordata; class Actinopteri; order Cypriniformes; family Nemacheilidae; genus Triplophysa; species Triplophysa yarkandensis. The sequence continues at coordinate 904,285 of CM065676.1, forward strand.
TTGCACATTAGCTTTAGTAGAGGAAGCACAGACATCTCTGATGTTCAAAGCATTTGGTTTCAGCTTGAAGTTTAGTGTTCAGCTTGGAGGGGATGACGTTGTTAAATGCTGAACTGAAGTCAACAAACAACATCTGTACATAAGTGTTGTTATTGACCAAGTGTGTGAGTTAAGGGACATTTACTTTTATTGCTTTTTTATATCACTCTAACATTTATTACTTTTCTAACATTTACTTTTATATAAGTATGGTTGCAGTGTGCTTTAAGATATTAATAATGAGATTTATGCCACACTATATTCTGTTTCTAAGGTGTGCGTGCGTGCGTGCATGTGTGTGTGTGTATGGGGAAACTTGATTAAATAGCCACTAAAGGAATAAAAGAAGTTAAAGTAAATACATTTAGAAAGTCTGGATGGCATGCTGCTTTTTTTATATGATTCAGACGGAGGGGATCTTTGTTCTCTGAGACACCAGTAAAGAGCCTGGTAATGCTCATTTTAAGGCCTCATATTCTGCCACCCACCAGACTCAACCTGTGAGAATGTTTAATCATTTTGTGCAAACACGCTTTTTATAACCTTTCAAGTCAACCTGAAACCGCATTCACAACTCAAAAAACTGAATTGTGTCATCATTACTTTTTGACATTTCAAACCTGTATGACTTTCTTTCTTTCTTTAAAACACAAAAGAAGATATTTTAAAGAATGTTGGACGCCTAATGCTGGTACCCAGGAAGGTCGTATCGTTCCCGTAAAGGTTATTTCTCCATCCGCATCAGAATCTAGCATGTCAAACATCTGCATTATTTCTTTCTCTGACAGGTACGTCACATGCCTCATAATGCAGCAGAACTGAACATCTGAGAAAGAAAAAAACATCAGAATTTACCTGGACATCCAAAAATCCACCAGCAGTATGTCTGATATTCATGAACCGGGGTTTTCTGCGGAAACATCCACTTCTCTCAGAAGTATTAATATTGAAAACACAAATTAAGGTCAATTTTGTATATTTTAAGATGAAACAATATGTTATTTGAAAAATTACACTCTGCTCCAACGATATGGCATTTTTTTTACTTATTAAATATTTAGAGTTCCATGTACCACAAAACTGCTTATTCCCACAGTCATGTACAGAGGAAAAGGGTTTTGGTATGAGGTCTTTCAACCATTTAAAATGCAAACATAATTTTATAACTTTCACATAACAACAGAAATTATATATCAAGGCAAAACAATAAACAAATATTTTTTAAAAATACGGTGGTCCCCTGAAAAGGTGTCACTGGTGTTACTGTTTCAGCAAAGTCTTTTAAAAAGCTAACATTGATCAAATTACTTTTTTCTTTCCTATATCCTGAAGATCTATGAAAGCCCATAACAAAGATTTTAAATGATCACTTTTTTCCTCATTTATCTCATGATTTCATATAAAACTTTAAACAGACATCTCTGATGTTATCTACTTTATTCCTTGCAAATGGAATAAAACTATTTAATTTTGTGAACATACCATGATCGAGAACATGATGTTTGATACCTAGCAGTAAAATGAAATTTTCATGTTAATTGTCATTGTTGTTATCTTCAATATGGAAAACAGCAGCGATGATAAATGTACAAAATATATAAGAAATAATAAAGCTTTTGTAATGGTTGTCCCTCTGCGTTGTGTAATTTTATTTTAAAATTGAAGGACTGTCCACAAAAAGAACGGATTTGGTTGCAGGTGATTTAATCGTAGAGCCTGTATTTGTGAACAAAAGAAATACACAGGCACACTCAGCATTGCTTTTCCATCATGGCCTCTCTCCTTAATAGCATCGCCAACAATACACATACACACATTTACATCATATATACATCTACAATATTATAACATCATATATAATATTATAATATAATGGTATACACGATAACAGGAGTTATATTTTACAATAATGCAAAGTGAAAGACAAATACATTTTTGCTTAAGACATCAATCACCATACCTGTATTTGTGAACAAAAGAAATACACAAGCACACTCAGCATTGCTTTTCCATCATGGCCTGTTAAGCACAAAATTCACCTTAAATGTACAGGTAATTAAACACTTAAACATATACTTTCACTTCATATAGAATTTCGCTAACTCTATAAAACAACATCCCTTTTTACACACACACACACACACGCACGCACGCGCGCGCACACGTTTTTGTGGTATATAAGGACTCAGATCTCCAAACCAGTCTGATGGTGGTTTAATGGGACCCACCTTTCCCAGTGCCCTGAAGAGACAATAACCCTATCAAAACATTTCTTTTGACGAGCTGGTGTCAAATCTGGCTTTAAATTTAACATACACACAACAGAACAGAAATTAAAGTGATATGATATTTTAGTGGTACACAGGGTCATTCCCGCCCACTCTTAAAAGTTCCCGCCCTTGAAAAATTTGGGGTTTGGAAAGTCCTGCCTTATTTATGAGGACATCAATATTTTGATGACTTAAGGGGACAAATTCAATTTACTGGCACTTTACCATACACAACACACAAATGTGACAACACTGTGTACTGTAATGACCCATGTGGTTAAAGAGAACTGTATCACTAATACAATAGACAATGACAGTTTCTACTGCATTATAAGGACAAATGTGTTTTAATGGCACATTTCTGTACACCACACAAAAACAAGACGACATTGTGTATTGTCAAGACTAATGTGACTGAAAAGAACTGGAAAATAAATACAATACACAACAAAGGATCTTACAACATTTTAAGGACAAATGTGATTTACTGGCACTTTACCATACACAACCCACAAATGTGACAACACTGTAAAGACCCATGTGGTTAAAGAGAACTGGATCAAAAAAACAATACACAATGACAATTCCTACTGGATTATAAGGACAAATGTGTTTTACTTGCACATTACCATACACAATACACAAACATAACAACATTGTGTATTGTCTAGACTAAGGTAAATAAAGAGAAATGGATCCAAAAATACACTTTTTACTCCATGGCTTATTTTAATATAAAAGATGCAAGCATGAAGTTCTAATAACAAAGAAAAAAATGTATGTCTATCTTGTAGATGTTAACTTGTAAACATATCAAAAACACATTGAATTTTCAACAAATAGCCCAATGAAACAAGGAATACTGAGATGACAGGGCAATAAAACAAAAGACGCCCAAACTAAACTTAAATTCAGCATAGTTCCAATTAACTTAATTTCCAGTTTTGGGTGAACTACCCAAGTTTCTGTTATAATTTCCGTGTATGACCCTCTTCGGCAGAACACGATTGAAGGAATTCTGAAGAATGCCAGGGAGCAAACAATGGCAGTAGCTCATTTTCTATAGCATGAACAAAACCCAATGCAAGTCAAGGGATACTGCCATTGTCTGCCAACCAACATTGAACCAACATATTTAAACTATCTTTTGTCTTCTGCAGAAGAAAATCATACAAGGTTAAAATAAAAGTATTCTAATAAAATTTTTACTTGATAGAAAACAAACATGAGTACAGGAGTACAGAAAATAATAAATCTTATACTGCTCATCTGAAAAGGACGAATCACTGATTTTTGGCTTTTTTTTTCAAACTAATTCCACGATTTCGTACAAAATCTCGTATGTTTTGAGCTGTGCGCTTTGCCAAAACAGGATCCTCAGCAGTCTTACACTGCTGGCATTCAGACAGTGTTGCCAGTTTTCCTTTGGTTATGTGTGGCTTGAAATGTTTCATCACAGCCGTAACCTCAGCAGTTGACCAGCAAACTTTCTGACATTTTCGTGGGTTCCCAATCTCTGTCTCACTCTCTGTACATAAGAATGTGTACTTCAATTAGCTTTTAATTTGATAAGAGTCCATACTTACATTGATGGCAGCATTCTAATGTAAAACCTGGATACCTGAACACACTTCAGCAGCTATTCCAATGGGCATCTGAACACCTGCTTTGACAACAGTTAAACATTTATTATTGCACCTATTGCACATTATACAATACTTGCACTTTATAGTAATTTCACCACAAACTAAATGTTTGACAGATTTAGTAATCAGAAGTATAATCATATGTAAATTAAGTAACGTAAAGTTGATAATGAGTGATTCCCACTTTAAAGAATTAAAGAAATAGTGCAGGTAGGTCTCTTGTAGTGTCATGGAGACATCGCCAAAGTTTTTTCCTTCTCCTAATTTGAAAGATTGACTTGATGCTGGTGGGACCAGATTTCCATGTGCAGGTATCCACTTTTGTCACACTCTCACTGGACTATTACATTTAAAAAAATACTATTTCAATGGATGTGAAAAATAAATGATTGTTTGAAAGTGATATTTCCTACTGATACACTGAATCACTTTTTCCATAAATGGCTTAAAACATTTAATGGTTGGCTGAAAATGCTACGAAGTCCCCAAGACCTTATATGGTGCTTTTGGTGAATGGCACTTTTTCAGGGGAAAACAAGAACAACCTTTATAAATACATAATGTCTGCACTACTGACCCTATTGGTATTGCCTTTAGCATTATACACTTATTTAGTAGTATTAACAGAAGCTTTAGACTGTTAAAAGTGTTGATTAGGCATGTTCAAATGGGTTCCTTTTTATTAAAAATCGAGTTAGACTCATGACTTGGTATTTCTTTGCTTCAGAGAAAGGCTTCATAAACGCCCTCAAATATTCAACCTCTATCTGTCAGCAGATCACAAGTTATTTATCGGCCATTTTCCCATTAAATCCCGTCAACTAGTGAGCTAAGAAAAGCACAAGCATCAGTGTGTGAGCTCGACTTTCAGAAACAATCGTAAAGCTGTATCTATCTTCTGTAAATTTAGGTAACCAAAATACTTTTCAGAGTTATTAACAACGCGATTCTAAACTACATGTACTCAGGATTAACATAATATAGAAACTGTATGTTATACCTCTCCATTAAGATTTCTGACATCTAAAAAAGTAGTATTAGCCACAAATGCAATTTACATTGCACTCTATAATATTTGGTTAGCTTTGCACAATCTTGTGATCTGGTATTGAAGACTGATGCAGAAGATAAGGAATAAATATACGTTGAATTTAATAGTGGAGTTTAATGTTTTAACGTACAATTAAAGGACAGAAAATTAGTAATGTTGCAGAGGAATTCAGTAAACTATAAATATAAGTGTCAAACTTAAGCATAACCATGCTTAACTTTGAACAATATTTTGGTGTATAAATCCTGCAAAATTCATCCTAACAACAATTATGTTGTAGTGCAAAATATTGATGCAAATAATTTAAAACAAACAATAAAAAGTAAAACGTCAAAAAATACATACATAAAGTTAAGTTAACATACCAGCATGATTGTAGGAAGCAGCAGAAACAACATGACTGGAGGCAGCAGCAGCAGACACATCATCATCAGCATCACTTTCATCAGGACCACTGGCTTCAGAATCATTCACACTGATCTCATCTTCCAGTAAAAGTCACATATAACACAATGAGTTTCTACATCTGTTCATTTCGGATACAACACAAAAATATTTACATGTTACACTTTTAAAAGAAATCATTCACTGCACTTAAGAGATGCACAGCACTTCACATGATTCATAACTTCACACCTCCCAATAAATGTATGCAACTAACTGGACTATCTACACCAGCATAGACATACCTTCAATCTCAATATCGTCAAGGGATTTGCCCTGAAGATCAGGAAGACTGCCCTTCTCCATAGCTAGCAGCAATTTAGATATTTTAGCCAGCTGAGTAGTGGCTTCAGGTAGCCTGTAATAGTCACGACGTACACGGATATCATGCCCTAAGAAATCGGCAATTTGGTCCAGTTCATTGTTTTTTAGGTTGAGGATTTGTGAGAGAGTAGCGACATGTTTGCGCAGTTGTGTTGAACGCAGAAATTCTGGATTCTGAGCTCCACATTCACTTGCGTAGACCCGAATCGAGTCCTGGCCTCTATAATGACTTTGGCAGTGAGGTCTAGCAAACAAAAAACTGTTGGTGTCATGCACCCCACACTCACTTCTCCTGATTACCAGCAGTGTCAATGCCTCCACCATATCAGGTGAAAGAAGAACAGCCACCTTTCTTCCTCTTTTCCCTCTTATCTCAACACGACTGAAATGACTGCAGAGTTTCTGTTCAAACCTGCTAAGACCCAGAGAAACATCCTCGTGAAGAGAAGTGCTGTCCCTTTCTTGAAAGCTTTTAAGCAGCATTTTTGACACCTCTCCTGCCCGCCGGCGATTGAATACAATTACTCTTACTAGAGTTGCTTTGGCTAGATCTGCATAGCTCTGAGGTGAAGCCATCTCTTTTAGTTTCTCAAAGGCAGAATTTGTGCTCTTTTCAAGGAACTGATGAAGACACTGTACATCTTTGGTGAAAGGCAATGTCGATGGCTTGTTAAATTTGGCCTCATTCAGTGTGACAAGCGCAGAGTGGGAGATCAACTCTGACCACTTTGAGGAGTAGAGCTTTTTGAAGGTATCTGTTGAGGAAATCAATTCTTTGTCTTCAGACATGAGTGCCCTACAATGAATGATTTCACAGATCTTATTCAATGAATGACCAAGTTTGAGTGCAAGACTAGGGCTTTGGTAGCAGTGACTCTCTTCGTCATAGCCAGACACGCTCTGGACTGCTTGAATAAGTCTATAGAAATTAGAAGGTTTCACAGCCTCTTCAAGGCTGTAAATGGAAAACTCTCGACGCAAAGTCAACAACAATCTTCCAATTTCACGGAGTTTCTGTCGTATGTATTCAAATTTAGGGTCATGTCCATGTTTGTTAAAGAACGACTGTGCAAGCTGAAGAATACTCCAGTCATTTTTAACAACAACGGAAACGTCATCATGCTTCATCACACCCAAAAGCTTCCAGACTCCTTGAGAGATCTGCTGACTGAATGCAGACTCTGCAATAGTTGCCAAACCCAAGACTCTGGTCCTCCCTTGCTCTTCGTCAGCATCCCTTGGTTTTGAGGGACATTTACGCAAATGACGCCACAAATCTCTCCGTACAAACATTCCCTTGCAGTACATGCAATGCACATAATCTTTGGCATCCTTTTCTTTTTTTGGTGCCCTTATCAATTTAAGAGCCCCTTCGCCATTCTGTAAAACATCTGTGTTGTGCTGATAATTGCCTTTATTTCTGAGCTTTTGTAGCATTGCTTTGCGTTCTTTTGAGTTGACTGGGAGTGACAGTGCCTGTCCTACTTCGACTTCAGACATATGAGTTTTCAAATGGCGGGCTAACGTGGATTGCGGTTTCCCACAGATGTAACAGTAATTCTTACTGTTTGCTGAACAGGAGATTTGTGTTGACTGCAAACAATGAACTGTTTCATGAATGTTGGTTAATGGCCCTTTCTCTTGCGACTTATTCCTACCTGCTGTCTTCACATGACACGCCTCATCATTATCTGATGAGAGGGATGATGTCACTACATCCGTAACCCTCTGCAAATCCGAACCCGAGTCACTATCTAGCTCAATATTCTCTTCATGACAAAGTCAGTCAAACTTGGCTTCCCTTGCTTTCAAGATTTGCTTTCCTTTGCTCTGACATATATCCAGGACAGGTACATCTGAACTAGATCTAGAGGGGACCACTTTCAGTATTTGTGAGGGAAGATTAGTTTGATCTTGTCTTTCTGTTCTTGTTGTCAGCTCTTCTGAACTATCTGACTGACTGTCTGACTCAGACTGTGGTATGTACTCCTCATCTGATAGCTCTTCTTCTGAACTTATATCCTAACGTCAAGATATGTATGATTACTTTTAAAGCAAGTAACTGAACATGAATAAAAAGAAACTACATCTTACCATTGTTGACTGCTTTCCATAAAGTTTCACGTAGCAGGACTTGTGCCAAAAGCTGGAGCACACTATAAAAATTTATAGATAAGTGGTTAACTGTGAAATACAAAATATGTAAATGGGTCAAGCTGTAAAAAAAGGATACTAACATTTACACCTTAGTCCAAGCCACTTAAATGGCACAACAGGTCCTACACATGCGGCACACTTTTCCCAAATGGATATTGTTGTAGAGGTCACAACATGTCTGCAAACCTTCAAAAAACATGATAGAAAAAACTCTTCAAAAGATATACAGTACTGTCTATACAGTAGTATTCGGCACATCCGCATTTTCATGTTTCTAAGTCATTTATCTATACCACTTAGAAAATTGTGTCATTAGATTGCCCTTGTCTGAGAGTCAATCAGAATTCTCAGCCTGAGCCTGACTGAATATTAAGTCATTAATTTAGAGAAGATTTTGGAGTATTTTTGGTTAATACTCAGTAGTACGTGGATTTGCTAAAGTGTGCATATTTCAATGAATAAGTATGTTTTAACTGTTGCAATTAAACTGTTGCGTTTTTATTACATATATTCAAATATAAAACATTACTTAAACCTTGATTGCAAAATGCGATAAATTAAGTATTTCAATTAATTTATCTCATTACATACAACAGACATATCTTAAGTACTTGTCAAATGCAACACTTGCATTCACTTATGCTACTTTACATTCAGAAAATACACTTGTTGACAAGTCACTTACAGTATATAACATTGCAGTGTACTGTTTCTGAAGTTACAGACTAAAACTATGAGTTTACGATTACTTCAGAACACAAAAAATTATACTTTAAAGAATTTTGGCAACCCAAAATCAGTGGCACCCATTCACTTGACAGGGTTCGTGTTAATACAATGATAGTCAATGAGTGATGTTGTTGTTCAGTTAGCAACTTTTTTTAAAATATCCTATTTTGTCTTCTGCAGAGGATGGGTACATGATGAAAGTAATACTCTCACAGCAGAATAGCTTATTCCTGCATCCAGTTTCAATACTAAATGTATAACATACACCAAAACATTTCACATACCTGCTTGAGACTTTCCATAGGTGCACAAAAGCCCTGCTCCTCATTTAACAAATGCTCTATGTCAGCAGATATCTGGAAAAATATTGGGAACAGACAGCAATGTGAAGTGGTATCTCAACACAAACTACTTGTTCGCATCTTCATCATACAAAACTCTTCAAAAAATATTACCTTCTCACCACCCTTCTTCTCATGCCTATCATGATTCTCTAATACCAACTGACTCTTCTCAAGAGTAACCTGCTTGAGTCCTTCTGTTGGTTTCCGAAAGCTCTGCTCCTCATTTAGCAAATGCTCTTTGACAGACAACAACTGCGAGCACTTAGAATTGAAAACAAAGAGAAAAATTGACTTATAAGTCAACAGACACAGATTCTACATGTTCTCCTTTTCCTAAATCATACAAAACTCTTCAAATAAAAACAAAAACAAAATTACCCTCTCACCACCCTTCTTCTCATGAATATCATGGTCCTCTAATGCCAACTGACTCTTCTCAAGAGTAACCTGCTTGAGTCCTTCTGTGGGTATTCCAAAGCTCTGCTCCTCATTTAGCAAATGCTCTTTGACAGTCAATAACTGCGAGCACCAAGAATTGAAAGCAAGGAGAAAAATTGACTTATACATCAAAAGACACAGAAGCTACATGTTCCCCTTTTCCTAAATCATAGAAAACTCTTCAAAACAAAATTACCTTCTCACCACCCTTTTTCTCATGAGTATCATGGTTCTGTAATGCAAACTGACTCTTCTCAAGAGAAACCTGTAATTTAGAACAGAAAAAGCAGATGTACTGATGCCACAGGCTTTGAAACTGAAATAAATAAAGCAGAACCTCTAGAAAAACCTTTTTAAGTTCTTTAGCAGGTTCACGGACACTCAAATCCATTGCCACCGATTCATCAATTTGATCTCTGACTTCTGACTGGAATAAAGTGTTCGATTCCTTCAGATTCTGTTGATCTTCACTAGCCGTCTGTAAGACAAATATTTTGACATTTGCAAATGATAACTGATAGAATACTGGGCTAAATTCCTATATTCACAGCTCAGATATCACAGATTACTCTCTTTAACCATGTTAAGAACAACCATAATAACATCACAGTTAGGGCTGTCCAATAACAACTGCCCCATCCGACAAAAGAAAACGTAATATTACTTTTTATACGGATTATATAGAAACTCAATTCAAAGGTTTTAGGACAGACTCTTTAAAAACTGCAACAGTGATCCATTGATTACATTTCTTGCTAACACACCTTCACTTTCTATTGTTATAGTTGCCTTCAAGATCCTGTCTCCACTAATCTCCTTCAGGCTCTCTCCATCAATCGTCTCTATTCTCACCCACATCAATAACTTAAATCTCAACACCGTTACTTTTCCAACAACCTTTAAAGAGGTTCGCATCAGCCAACTGTTAAATTAAGACACTCTAAAAACTTCTACTCTGGAGAACTACAGCCCAATATCTTTCCTGCCCTGTATTTCCAAAACTCCTAAGCATGTTGCTTTTGACCAACTCTACTGCTTCTTTCAGGTTTGTTTCAAGCTTGGAGCTAAACTCTGCAGGTCACCGGCCCTTTTGGGTTGGGCAACCCTGTTCTATGGGATCAGGTCAAGTTTAATATTAAGTAATAACTGAAAAGTGTGTGCAATTATTACCTTTCCAGATACCTTTTTAGTTGCAATTTCTTGAGGATTCAATTGTTGCTTTACACCTGTCATCTAAAGTTAACAAGATTTGATGAAAAACATTTTTTAAAGGCTTGAATAGAGCAAGAACAATAATATTATGTTCTTTGAATTTGCACATTCTCTGGAAACATTATGGATCATAGGTTTGTGATGTTATGTCTCTGTTTAGCTCACAGTCCATCTTGAACAGGTACTCTGTAAAAATGTCTGTTAAAACTCTGAACACATGTGAGGGAGTTCATGAGCGCAGAATTAGACCTGGTTTCAGTATTTTATGTTTGAATCCCTTCCTGTAATTTTTGACCCTGAAAATACCCTCTACTAGAACTTAGTTTGAACTTCAAATTAAATTTGTATTTGAGATTATTGCCTAAACATCATCTCCCACCTCTATATCCCAGCATTTCCAAGTGTCCTCATAAACACTGCCTTAGTCAAATTAACAATACACAGGCAGTCTAGAAGACAAGCATAAAGACCATTGGCCAAGGATGTCCTATAAAACTGTGGTTCTCTAAAAACAGCATTTAGTCATACACATGTTTATAAACACAAGTACACAGCACTGTCCTGTAAAACAATAGTTTCCTCGTATATTAGGCTTTAATAACAGCTCTTCCTCCTCAGTAGTTAGGGCATGGTCTTAATTATGCCAGAGTCAAGGGTTCAACCCCAGGGACTGCACATATTCATAATATTACATAATAATATAATGCAATGTATGTTGCTTTCGATAAATGCATCTTCCAAAAGCCTAAATGTAAATGTGACAATAAAAACAATACACGGATTATAATAATATATGCACAAAATGCATAATCCTTACAGAGGAAAAAACATTTCTAAAGAAACATGCACATGCATTCTTTAAAAATAAAGGGAATGAGAATATGAATTATGTTCATGCCGTGATCACATGTCCAGTAATCACATGGCCAGAAAAGGCCTTTTCTAACAGACACTTTGATTTATTAAAGGTAAAGATTTAAATACCTTGCAACGCCATGGCCACTCTGAATTGCCATAATTGTATGTGATCTCCTCACCCGTACAAATGCTTCTTATGGCAAATAAACAGAGATGTGGTTTCCCATCCACACGGATGGTCTTCATCCTGCAGTTAGGACTAATATGGTCATCATTTACAAGCCGGCCCAGAGAACCATCATCTCGAGCTGCGTCAACACTAAACAAACCAGAATTAAACTCTTAGTTACAGATCATGGATTCTTGTTTGCTTTACCCATTCAGAAAAGCTTAGACCAATTCTATCAAACATTATTCTTAATAGGGGCTCTTCTTAAGGGGGTTGGATTAAACTGACCTTTGTTAAGTTTGAAAATGTTAGTGCTGTGGACATTGTCGTACAAAACCTCACTACTTCTTACATCTGCATTTTGTGACAAAACAATGGAATTTATGTATTGTTACATATGTCTGTGTGTAAGCTGTTTTCAGTTTAAAGAACTCTAACATTTAGTTACTTTTGGTTCAGGAAACCACCCCTATACATTTAATATCAGACATTTAATGGTAAACCCCTGTGTTTAATCATACAAATGTGATCATTAACACACAATAACAATGAATAAACTCTAAATTTAAAAAATAAAATTGGATGTATAAAGTGGAGTTTTATACATACCAAAAGAATTTGCCATTGAAGCGAAATTCAAACATGAATACTTTGAGGGCATTATGATATATTCTTTGCCTCCTCTCACATTCTTCCTTGCTAATGAGATCTCCTCTGTATTCCAAGAGGAAATCTCCCTTCTCAAAGTCAGTACAACTGAAAACACCTCTTCCTAAACACAGCAAATACAATACAGAAATGATATGTGACCATGTAACGAACCCAAGACGGCTTCAGAAACCCTTTACTCACCTTTAAGGTAATCAATGAATCTGATCTCAAATCCATTTTTATCTTTATTATTTAGGCAGAAGTGTTTAGCCTCTTCTGTTGGATTGTCTTTCCTTCTTCTTCATCATGTTTACATCACACTGATTTATAGAGGAAAACATTGTCATACTACTTAACATATCATTTTCAAACTTATATTAACATATCACATTCATACATTTATCTTAACAGTTTGTATTCATTAGAAATACAACTTCACACTTTAAGCATCCATTAAAGATACATCCAGATACATTATGACCCAGTATCCATGACAACATGTCATCATGATTAAATGATTGTTTTTAACATGCTACTGGAAATACATTTATACAATGTATACATTTTAATACATTATGTACTTTTTATACTTTATTCTGTAATGTTTAGCACATATGTTAAATGCAAGATAGCAATAAGATAGTATCGACTGACATGTGCTTGATTAAATATAATAATGAACAATTATTATCTATAGATGGACTTAAACACTTCAAGTGGTTAAAACTAAGTATTCAATAATATTTTTAATAATTCAATCACTTACTTTGGTCGTACGATGATATAAAATATCCGTCCTGGAGCTTTCCTGCCATTAACAGAGCCCCGCCCACCGGCGCCATCTTGTTGCGAGAGCTTTTGCCGCCAATGGCCAATCACGGACCAGATTTCTTGTATCCAGCCAATCAGAGGCCTTAAAACGTACACTTGTGTGTTCTATGCTAATTTTAAATGACGTAATGCAGTACAGCGACCAGACTACAGGGGCACACCATCAGGGTCAGAGGTTACACTGTGTGTGGTATAAATTCAGGGTTTTGTGGTCTATAAGGACATGGCGCGAAAAAGCAGAATTGTGCTTCTGGGACTTAGAAAATAGCATCTACAATGCTGGATTTATAAGGACATGGCCCCTGTCCTCATAAACCAAAAATGTCCCCATAGTGCGGTGCGTAGTCATGCCAAAAGTCCTCATGTACCTACCACACACACACACACACACACACACACACACACACACACACACACACACACACACACACACCATCTTGCATTGTTGCTGTTCACCCGATAATTAAACTCAAACTTCTTTCAACACAATAATTACTCAAAAGAACAGTTACAAATAGTTCAAATTGAATACTTTCTGCTTTTTGATCATTTAAACATAAACTAAATACTTGTGAAACATGGTAAAACACTATATGATCAGAGCTCGTGAGACCGTACCTCTCTCCTTAATAGCATCGCCAACAAGAGGACGATCCGAGATTGCACTGCAATTTTAATCTCTCACCTACGTATGACGTCAGCCGACGTGCATACTGAGATTATTAATTTTAATATGAGCTCTTAATCTTCTTTCAAAATAAAATACCTGAATCATAAATAATAATATCAAATAAAATAAAATATTGTAAACAAATAAAAAATGAATAATCTGGTGGAACAACATATCCCTGCTACACTTTCATTCAATCTACAAATGTGGTCTCAGTTTAAATGTTTAAAAATGAAATACATTGTAAGACAACTTGCCATACTAAACGAAGATGTTTCTGTTAAATGATTCAAATATATGACAAAGGAATCTGTGCTGCAGATTGTTACCATTTAAAGTCTTCGTTTCATGAACGTCCAGAAGACAGAAATATTCATATATTAATCTAGCCTCTCTTCCCGAGAAAAGGCAATCATTTGTGTCGAAATCCAAATTGTAATAGAAAACTACTTCTTTTAATTTCATTTTTCTCTTAATATTCAGAGCTTCAGGACAGTTTGGTCAATGTTGTTACCATAACAACAAGTTTAGGCCTGTTAAAATGCAACGCTTAAGGGAGGGGTGATATTGTGCTAAACATTTTTGTAATAAAACCAAAATAATCATAAATGTTATATTATATGAATAATATGTGCAACATTTGTCTAGTAATTTAAGTGGCTTCAAAAGCCTAAAATCTATTTTATCAAGTTATCAAAACACTTTGACATTGTTCTGACAGATCAAGTTTTTCTGGCTCACACAACTATTTATATATAATAATAAAATAAAGGACAGAAATATTCAAGTCAATATCTTTTTATTAGCTTGTTTAATATTGTGTTTTCAATCACTATGAATGTATTTCTAATGGCCAAAATAGAAATGTATTAACTAAAATATTATATTGTATTTTTTAATTTACAATTGTAGCTCTACATGTAGTTGTGTAACAACAGCAGTTACCAGATCCTTTAGTGCCCTTTGCAGACATACGTCATTGAATTGTAATGTAAACTATTATATATGTATTACATGCATGTTTGTGTGTGCGTAATGCAAAAGAATAGTTTGTAGCTGTGGTATTTGCCCGAGTCTGGGTTTTTCCTGGAATCTTCCTTTAAGGAAAGAACGATAGCTTTAAGAATTACACCATTAAATCACAGGGATTATAGTTTATAGTCGTTCTGCTGTGTGTCAAAAGGGTTATATTCATGGAAGCATGACGAAAAAGACAAACAGAGTTTAAGATCAAAAGTTTAATGATGAACTGTTTGGTTACAATCATTCATTTCAATATCTTTGGAATGAACCTAGAAATTCAGGTTTGGATGAACTCAAAGGTAGGTAAATTATGAAATAATTATAAACTTTTTGTAAACTATCAATTTAAATGGTAATTATAAACATTTAAATTGTAGCCAAATGTTATTGTCACTGTACACTTGGACACTTGTACACTCTTTGTTTAGCCTAAGGATGGTGTTGTTATGTCAATTAACAAAATAATTTTGTTATAATAGATTAGACAAACAAATCTACATAGGAAAACACCAAGAATCAGAAAAGACACTATTTAACATTTAAGATGACAAAATATCCCTCAGAAGGCAGGGGTTGAAGTCACTGTATATGTCTTCAGGGTCTATCCCCCCGGTGCAATGCCACCATTCAGTGTAGTACTGCACAACACGTTCTTGAATGGTGACTGGGACTCTCTCCCGTTTCATGAAGGTCTTCATCGCCTAAAACAGATAGCATACAGACTACAGAACAGATGAAGAAGCTGCAGGGTAAATCATTCAGTTTTCCCCTCTCAAAACTCAAAATAATTACATTCACTGCATGACTTATCTCAATATGTTAAGCTAAGCCACTTTGCTTGATATGATACAATTACTTGTTTCATTAGTTTACAATTACCTCTAACTTTTCCTCAAAGGCTTCCTGGAAACACTTCTTGTTGGTTTGGGCAGAGCTGATATGTCCCACCATAATAATTACCAGCATTTTAGACACGATCATTAAAACAATGCACATCATGACTTCTCCTAGGGTTGTTGGAGTTATGTCGCCATAACCTGTTGTTGTGCAGATCTGTATCACCCAGTAGCAGGCATAGGTGTACATCTGAGCAAAGTTGGATATCTCTGTAAAAGAAAATGAAATCTGGGGATATACACAATTACTGCAATGGCGTTTTCTCATTCTAAATACGTGAAGATTTTTTTTCAAACTTTACCTGTTGCACCCACCCATGACCATATGCCATATATCCAAACAAATGCCCCGCAATGCACAAAGAGAATTGCGCATACAGAGGCCTTGGTGATCCTTATCCACAGAAGACTAAATAAGGGAAAATTCAAAAAGAAAAAACATTCAAATACTTTTCTGCACTTTACAACCATCCAACAATGTAGTTTTTGTAAAGAGTCTATTACCGAGGTGAAGAATTCTAAGTGACACCTTGTTAAGTTTCCTAAATGTGTGGATTTACTTATGGATTTTGGTTAAAGGTCATTGCAAGTTCAAATTAAAAAGACATACTTGGACATAATGGTTTTCGCCTCTCTCTGCATAGTCACAAACAGTGCAATTATCCGTGGTAAATGAGCCATCCGAATGTAAACAATCATGGAGAGAAATGTAGTCGGATCTTTGTTGTACGTTGGGTGCAAAACCAGCAGACCGTAGGGAAGCGAGCAAAGCAGATCAAAGATGAATCCCACTTTTCTCTTCAAGTAGTTCTGGGATGTGGATTTTATGTCTGAAATGTATACTCCGCTTTCATCATTATAACCAATGTGAAACTTCAGGATCATCTGAAAGAAAGACGCCATAAAATATGAGTAATGTATCCCTTTTCATAAGAATATTCTAGATCTGAATGTAAAACAGTGGAACCTACCTCCATCGTCACGATGAACTCAACGATTGATGTTAGCAGGAAAAGAAACCAGTTGACACCAGATACAAACTGCTGTAGAGAGAAACACAGTGGAGATTTCCATTTTTTGCTATCTAAGGGGATTCCTTATATGCAGCAAAGATACTGTACACACCATGTATGTCGATGCCCAGACAAGGAAGGTGATCAGAAGACATGATATATACTGATAGAGCCATCGTACAGTGTTGTCTGGATCAATGGTTTTATTGTGTATTCTTCTAATGTGCATGAAAGGTATCATACATTTTTGTCTAACTGTTGCCCATAGAAATTGAAAACGACGTCCAAGAAGTATAGCTCTGTGATTTCTCATAAGCTTTCTCTGGGGTTTCACATCTGTCAGAAAGACAAGTGTCACAGTGCATGAACATGACATATGCATTTAAAATCTCTTGAATTGTTTCGCTGTTGGTCATGGCTATAGTGAGCAGAACATTCTGGACAGATGCCACACAGTGTGTCTTACTTGACTTTAAATCGTAAGAAAAGCTCCAGATCACTTACAGTGCGTCTCTCTCCGGAAGAACTCTGCTACAGTTTGGGCGTCTCTGGATGTTTGGATTCTTAACAGGGTTTCCTGATGTAACTGGGCTTTCATCACGTCACTTGCTATTTTTATTTGCTCATAAACGGCAGGGTAGTACTGAAATGTTTCATCAAGACTTTTCTTTGACAAAACATATATATCACAGTCAGTAACAGCTCTGTAAAAAAGCAGATGACCAATGACCACTTGATACCATCAAGGCTTAGGTTAATGTGTTTTTTAAATCAATGTTAAATAAGTCTAAACAGCAAGTTGACATGAAATTATTCTGATCCTGTTTTTTTAAATGTTGCTTCTTTAAATGTCAGTTAGAGATTAAATACACAATAAAAACATGTCTGCATGCATTAAGTGAGAAGTCTCCCGAGTTTATAATGTACAACACAATTACAAACATTTTAGGAAATGCAAATTTCACCAAGAATTGATTTTCCCAATGCTTTATGGTTTAAGAGAATCTTGATATTATATCTAGTATACCTACACAGTAAAGTACAGCAATACAAACCTTACAGAGGCAATTCTTCGTTCTTCCAGCAGCAAATTTCTTTCCCCAAAATACTGTCCAGCTTTTAACGTTACAATTACTTGTGATTCATCCCTTGACAACACTTGCACTTCTCCCTTTTCGATGTAGTAAATCTACAGAAAATATATATTTCAAAAATGTCCTCCTTAAAATGTCTTTCGGATGGATATATATATCTAGCATCTACATAATTCTTAATAAGCACTCGGAAAACAAAAAAAAAATCACCTCAGCTCCAGAGTCGTTCTTCTTGTATACGTAATCACTGGCTCTGTAAAGGCATGAATCAATTTTTCTGGCTACCAGCCGAATGAAGCCTATATCACTTTCGAGCTGATTCCTGCAATCCTGTGTCAACATGTTATAAAAAGGCTTCTGCAAGTAATACCATGTCATCATTAATCTAATACGTCGTTAATTTCATCTCATCCAGAGAACAGATAAGATGATGAAGCGAGATCAGGTCTATTATATTTTACTGATGAAAAGTACAAGAATTAGTGAAGATGTCAATTACTTTGAGTTTTCCTGCTGCTCTGATCCATCGGGGAGGGGTCTTAAAATTGTGTCTTTCCTCACTCTGCACATTTATGCCAAACAACTAGAGCAGATAAAGATATGTTGAAATGACAGAACAAAGCCAACATTGCAGTAAGTCTTATACAAGTAAAAATCAAGAACACAAAGTTTACATTTGTTATAAAACCAGCATAGATGAATATTGATATGTCACCAACTAGTGCAGAGGGCAAACAGTCAAACAGCATGTCCTGATGGACTCCTTTTGTGCGTGTCCAATGAAATTGGTCAAATTGAATTATGCTTTTATACAAGGCCCCAGTGATGTTCTTTCTCTTAATAAACAGAGGAAAATTCAAGTTAACAAAATTTTGTCAAATATAAATAAATAAATAAAACACGATCAGATTATACAAGAAAAATCTCTACCTTCAAGTGCATTTTCATGCTCCTAATTTTTTCTGTATAAGCAGATCTTAAAGCACCTGTGTTGACCATTATGGAGGTAACAGTGCCAGATATCCAGCCCCAAAACATAACTGATGTAATCATTATCATAATAGCGATGGTTTTCTGAGAGGTGCGAGTGGAAGAGTCAGTTAAAAAGCATGATTGTAAATGTATAACGCAAGTCCAAGGTTGGCAATTGATCCAATATTGATCAAATTTGATATAAATAAGTTGAGTACTGTGCTAACTGCGAACCTTACGGTTAAGGTTTGATAAGGATGGATGTCTCCAAATCCAACCGTGGTTATTGTTGTGGTGGCGAAGTAAAAGCTCACCAAATACAACTCTGGGAAAGTAACAGTACCTTGAATAACAAAAACATCAAATCAGTTGTTTAATCGCCATTTGAACAATCATATTATATCCTACATCACAATATATAGGTTTAACTGTATTATTGGGATGCAAAAAGACAAATCAATAACTTTGTTCCACTAGTTTAAAAGAGAACCACATACCATGGTCGATATCAAATGAGCTGTCCAAGTGTGTCACCCAAGACAACCGTGTGCAGTTGTGCTTTATCTCTGGTAAAAAATAACTGTGTACATCACTGAAAAGATCACCTGCAGGGCAAACACTTGCAAAACAAATGCAAGCGCTGAAGTGTAGAAAAAGAATACAGTACAACAGCAACTTAAGGAAAGTGAGGATGTTTTTTTGTTTTTGTAATGTCCTTCTGCAGAAATGAAAAAGTAATAGGCACGCGGTACAACTGGAAAACATGAGGGATCCTTAGGTATGCATAAAAATGCAATGCTTCATTGTTGGAGTAGAGGCCATTTTCACTTAATGGTGAAACCACCGCCCAACCCAGAATTTCCCAGGGAAAGCAGGTAATGAAATCCACGATGAAAACTGTTTTGATATAATGGCGTGCCGTCTCCAGCATGTTGACTTGAAGATCGTCATCTTGGTAGAAAGCGACATGCATGTGGATATACATGTCCATCCAGCAAAGCAATTCGAGTACGTAACAAGTGATCCACAGCTCTGTGTTGTAGTGTAGAAATGCAAAAAGCAACGAGGACATGACGCTGACTGCAATGGCTAAAACAGTTCGAAAAATCACCCATCTTACATAAAGTGAATGGCTGGGCATAATGGCATTCCTAAAACAGAATAAGAACAATTTAAGAAAGACAAATATTTTTTTAGGGGGTTGTGTCAGTGTTTAAATCAATTAGTTGGAAGAATGATACTTCTAATTGTATAGGAAAGTTCTACTTTTAGGAATAGAACTGATTGAACCACTTTCTACTTAAAGGTTTTCTCCTGATCTACGATAGGAAATGTAAAAAGTATCAGTTTACTTACTTCATTAAGAAAACTGGTAGCCAAGACCATAAGAAAAAATGAGCAATGTGTTCCATTAAAGTTCTGTCGAAACACAAATGCACAGATACACTATATTAAACAGTCAATACATACTGAACAAACTATTCTTACACTCCTCCGTTCTGACAGTGCACAGCACAAAGAATTTTTTTTTATTTTAATACCTTAATTGTGTCACGATTTCAACGAAGCTGACTGTACGTTTCCTCCGTGTTGATGTCAGAAGTCAAAACAGCGTTCATTTTCGTCTCTTTCAAGAAACCTATTTGCTTACCTTGGTCTCTTTGGTCTTCGCTGAAGTTCCCTGTATTTTTCAGCACCTGTTCCTTCTTCTGATCCAGCATAGATTGGAATGTTTTCAAAGTCCTCAACATCTGAAAATATTTGATTTGATTTATTTCTTTAAAACAATGACCCTTAAATCTGAGCTATACTGAACATGATATAGACAAATGTGGTGATATTGTCATAAAACAAACTCAAGTAAACTGGTAAAGTCGTCAGAATTAAATCTTTCAACAGACCTTTTAATGATATAGAAATGCTTTGAAAAGAACTCACAGCACTTTGTTTTTGTGCAATATCTACGGCCTTGAAACTTGGCTTTATTTTGTTTGTGTACAGCATCAGCTTGTTTCGGAATTCTGCTTTGCCTCCTCATTTTGCTCTCCACAGTCTTTTCCAAGGTCATGAAGTATTCTGTATCTGTTTGTAGATGTTCAATTCGCCTAGAAGTGGGACCGTTTTATTTTGTAAATAAAGTTTTTTAATTTTAATATTTGACAAAAATTTTATTTTTTCTTGCTGTATAATTCACTTCTGCTTGTCTAATGAAATTTAAATTTTTTGCCAAGGATGCTTCTCAAGAACTTTTTCAACCTTTTTAAAATCAACAGATATAATTTCACAGCATGTCATTGCTCGTATGGTAAACATGGCTGGTTTTTCAAACAAAAAACCTTCCTGCAGAAACGAAAACAGACAAAAGGTTGATTAATGTAAAACAAATGAACTACAAATAATCAATACATTGCCAAGTATTTGAGCATTACCTCTCCAAAATACATCTATGTCTCAAAGCAACCAACAATCTCTGAAAAATCATCACTCAAAATCTACAAAACAATTGACACCTTACTTTCACATCTCAGACAATGGTTAAAATCAAGACATAAAATAATGCTTATGTTTAGTATATTAAATTATAAATTCAATTCTTAGTAACAATTGAGTCATGTTTTTTTTACATTTTATGTATGTGTGTTAAGCATTAAAATTATCTTCATTCGAAGGCTTTTTTCTGACATTTTTTTATGAACAGTAATTAATCGAATGATTGACTGTCACAGCGGTATTGTATATATTAGTACTTATAATTCTGAAATACTACTGGACTGGATATTATACAGTGTGTGAACTTTTCCGCTGACCTGACATGTTCCTCTTCGAATACAAAAGAGCTCTCTCGTGAAAGTGTTACAGTACTGGATTATTTCTCCTATAGGAAAAAAGTACAAGGTTGAGACTAAAGAAAGGTCCAGTGTGAAGGACTCTCCAGCTTCTGCAAAGTAAGGAATCTGTAAAAACAAACAAATATTGATGGCTCACTTCAAATAAAAACAATACTTACATTTAACGAGATAAATATGATACTAACCTTTGATAGATATTCCCCTCTTTCTTTCATTAGCACAGTGTTCTTAAGATCAAATGGCAGGTCCTGCAAAATATAGGGCCCTCTTGGGTGTGCTTCACCTCTGAAACAAATCAAATCAATGTTTTTAAGTGTGTCATAGTAAAATAAGTGAGTGTATTGATTGTAGTTTGTATGAAGTCAAATAAACATCACTCAAATCTCACTTGAAGGAAATGTGAATACAAACATTAGCTGCTTTCATAGCTATTATCTGTTTTTTTTTCAGAAACCACTCTAAGTGTTCTGTCAAGGTTAGTTTATATTCAACAATTTAAAACTTGTCAAAAGACAAAATGACACAATGTTGGTCATGACTCATGTCTATTTGCCAAAAGTTAAACATACTTGTATATAGACCAAAGGTGATTCATATATTCCATCACTCGCTTTTGTTGGGATTCAATGAGTTTGTGACGATCCATAAAGTGGCGCATTGCCAAAAGAAGATCCTGGAACCTTGCCCTGAGAAAAGCAATGTTTGTGAATTACTGAAATAATTTCTTGAACAAATAAATCAAACAGTTGATAGTGAGCACAGGAGAAAGAATTACACATTGCTATGCTACAGGTACATTTTCAGATTGTGAAAATTACTCAAATTCACCTTTTAGCATTTTCACAAGATATTGTAGCAATAATCTGGCTAATGAAGTAGTTAAAGCTCAGAATGCCAGTTATGCCAACAAATACAGCAAGAATTTGTTCTAATGGAGAACCAGGCAAAATTTCACCATATCCTAAAAAGAAAAGCAAAAATTTGATATTTTTTTTTAAACAATTTGTCACTTGTTTTTTAAAGGAACTTTTCCTTTTACCTTCACACTGACAAGTAAATATGCTAGACAGACAGCGAGTAAAATCACTCTAATAGCTCCATAAAGAACTCACCAACGCCTGTCATAATTGTCACTGTCCAATAAGCTGCATTTACATAATGATAGAAGTTGCTCGGAACCGAATTAAGTCCAATATTGTATGCCCATGAATCCTAAAGACATCTTAACAATAATTTAAACCCATAAATAACAAATTGAATCAAACTGTACAACTTGATATACAAACATATTTTCAATTCTTTGATAATTGGTATAATTTTTCTTTTCTAATATCCAAAAATTTTACGAAACTCACTTTTCTTCGGAGCATGCTGACATGTACAACACGCCAGCACAAAAGTGCACAGTGAAAACGAGGAAAAAAAGGCATTTTGCAGTCCTTTGTACAAGTAGGTTGCTATATATGTCACATTCCTTTTTGCAGAAATGCAAATAAATCTGAAACCATAAGAGAGCAGATGTGGTGAGCCTTTTAACAAAAGTGTTTTAAATCAACTGATTCTACCACCTCTCCAAACAAAAAAACAACTGTCAAAAACTATGTAAAAAAAAATCAAACATACCCTACGAAGCCAAATAAGTCTATTTGCTCTTAATAGGCTTAGCATTCTCCAATGTGCAGCACCGGGGTAGACCACAAAAATGAAATCCAGGGGTAAAACAGCAAGGAGATCATAATACAAGTTCCAAGATTTTTTATACGTTTTAAATATCACTGCTGTACTGCCCACATATCCTAGAAAAACACAAAAAGTTCAATTAAATATACAAGACCAAATAAATATACAAAATAAAGATGCTCAATATGTTCGCGTTTATTCAAAAGTTCTTTCTTACCATCTTCAGTCGGAATTTCAGTCCGAAGAGTTATAAGTATGTCCAACATACCAATTGTGAAGTAAAAAACACTCCAGCTTTTACTGTAGAGCCCTGGTTAAACAATGTGGAAAAAACAATATCTAATTATTCAAATGATATTGATCTTAGAGTAATGTGCTTCCTTTGATTCATAATTTAAACTGAAAATGGTTCTGCCATGTTTCTATCTAATATAAAAATAATTAAAACCTTTAAATTGATTTATTTAATAACTGATGAATTTAAAAACTGTTGATTATACAGATACATACCCGTAGTCTCTGCAGTGTTGGTGAAAAACATAATCCAGGTAACCACAAAAACAGAAATATTCATGCAGAAGAAAAAGAAATCCCCCAGATCTTTCCAAAATAACTTTCGGGGTGGATAGTTACCTTCCAAAACCCATATAAATGTTAAGGTCTACTCTACATATTTCAGGAAATAAATCCAGACCTTTAGGGAGAAAGTGATGTTTACATGCGGTTACAAAATTTTAATAAGAAGTCATTCATGCTATGAAGTAAATGCTTTTTCTCACCTTGGTGTTTGGTAAGTATTTTTCAATCCGATGAAAGTGGCATTTAGTACTTTCTCTAAAAGATCTAAATATTCTCTTATCATTTGCCTAGAACACACAATCATAATTAGGAATGGTCAGGTTTGACCTTAAAACTGAACTGAGCTCTCCTCTGTTTCTACATGCTTTTAATGGAAAGGCTCAATAAGTTTTTTTTAACAGATTTGCTCGTGGCACACAATTGTCTCATGACATTTGCAACCTACCGGAAGGTTGTCACTCAGGTCTTTTTGAAAAACAACATTTTGTGGAAGTGAACCAAGATCAAGATCAAGTGCGTCTTGTAGAGGATATTGGAAATTTTCAATACGCCTCCTTGAAGCTTCTCTAATCTTAACACCAGCTTAAAAACAAGATGTGAAGTTATATTAATGTGCGCTTTATTGATGGTTCATAATTATTCTAAATAACAAAACAAACATCTTAATAACACCAAATAGCATGAGAAAATGTTAATACCTTCAGGGTAGTCAGCAGAGAGTGAGATCAGATCTTTTCGTTTTAATATGCAGATTTCACACATCGTCAATGCACATACTGTAACATTCCTAGGAATGTCGTACAGCAAGTGAACCTAAAACAACCAAATAACGCCTTTAAACTTTCCATATCGAAACCAAGGCCTATAACATACTAAGGCTTACAACATAAACAGTAGCAACACTTTTCCTGGTGAATATTTCAGAACAGACTTTTTTTACTGTCTTGTATTATAGTTCAAAAGGTCCTACTGTACCTCTCCGAACAAAAACCCATTCAGTAGTATGGCAATCTCATCACCAGGATCTTCACCAATAACCTACAAAAAGACAATTGAATTGTCATCAAAACAGAATGAATGAAGTTCTAGTCTAATACAAAGCAACACATGAATGTGTTATCTGTTATGTTCATCAGTTATGTTAGGCATACCTGCATGATTCCATGTTTGATGTAATACAGATATGGATAAACTTCTCCATTTCTAAGCAGAGTTTGTCCAGGGCAGTAGGTGTAAGTGTTCAATTTCATGGACAATGCTTTCTTAAAGCCGACTTCAGTTCCTCTGAATAATTCCACCTAGACAGACAAATAACAACCAGTCTTATAACTTTATCTATGCTAAAGTGTTATTTAATTCTAAAAAAGTTACTATATGACTAACTTTTTCAATCAGAGATTTGTAAACACAACTTAGAACATCCAATTGCAGCTCAACAGGGAGATCATGCAGTCCTGCTGTGACTTTGACCTTCCCGTGCTTCCACAGATTGTAATAATGCTTGTGCACCAACATCTTGATGTCGTCTGGGAATCCCATATGTTTCTTTAATGACATGGCAGGACAACTATTAGCGGAAAACAACAATGGTGAAAAAAAATCACCAAAAACTTTATTTTACATACCAGGTAATGATGAACAGTTTTCATTCTGTGGTAGAATTTTCCTCTTTGTTCAACCGTATTGCTTATTAATGAGCTGAAATTGGTCATGATGACTGCAAAAGAGACGAATCCAAGCGCCATCACAAATGACGCAACGATGACCTCTTCCGAATTTGTTGCATGTAACTCCCCGAAACTGTTTAACAATGAGAAAAATGCATTTATATGACAAACATGGATAATCAAGGTACCTGCTGACATCCTAAAACTCACGGAATGCTTTCACAGTAATGTTTCATATAAAAAAGATCACAGTTCTACTTGTAGCACTTGTGATTTGTATTTTGACAACATTAAACTTTGCTTTGGTTTAATTGCACTTTATTGCTTTGTTTTATTAGCTATGTGCTTTTTGTTAGTTAGTGCAAGATATGATTCACTATGTATTGATATCAGGAATACTGAAAGTGTTTTATTTAAAACCACTGCTTTTTGTTATGTTTTTAAACTTATTTGGATACTACAGTATTTGCATGTTTGTCATTTCCAATTTGCTCATGTATAAGTAACGGAATTATAGTTATGATAAGTGGTGATGAAGCGGTAATGTATGGGGATACTATTGTGAGGAATTGTGATTTCATAAATTTGTTTGGTTTTCATATCCACTAAATGTTGTTTGCAATTTTAAATCATTTAATACATTTATTTTCTGTGAAGAAAGTAAAAAAAATCCTTAACCTCCTTGTCTGTTGCTAAGGGGGCTTAATGATACACAGTACTGTAGCAGCTGCTGACCAATCAGATTTGAGGATGTAAGTAATCGTTTTACAAAATGTAAATAATTGCTTTGCTGAAACAGCAAAAACTTCCACACTTCCTTAACAAAAACGAAATGCTTCTATTTCACTTACCCTAGGTTGCATAGTGTGATTGCTGACCAGTACAATGATGTACTATAGAACTCCATATCTAAGACCCTTGTCGTATTGCTAGAAACTGTAAGTAAAACATGTGAAGCATATAACTGGAAAGAGGAATGAGCATAAGAAATCCAAAAAAATCTAACTTTTAATTCCCAGTTTTATAAAACATTAAGAATGACCATAAATGTTTTGAACAGCAGTGCAGAGTGCACAATAATCTCAGCTACATAAAATGACAGAAATTTAGTACTACTGTTAGTTGTGTAGCTGTAATGTGGTATTGTATCGTGGTAATAAATGTTGCCTTTCAGTCTCTGTTCCAAATAAAATTCGATATGTTTTTACATAACTTACAGTCTGGTATTTGCTCCAACCAAGTCATTTTGAAGCAATGCCTTGCATGACCTTTAGATTTTCCAACACATGCTTGGCGAAACCTGACAAATCACAAGATTCTATTACTTTACAGATCTGAAATATGTTGTAGCATATTCTCGGGTCTGTAACAAATACTGTATGTTGATAAGGCAAAAACAAGACAATCATTTCATAGAGCACACGTAGCAACAAAGAGAACTTGTTCAAGAGACTAAAATGTATAATTTATCAGACTCACCAAATGCACGCAGAGGTCTGAATAGACAGGATTGCGATGGAAAAACATCGAAGAGCTGTGACGTGAACTTTGTTGATGTCTGGCTCCTTATCGAATGAGGCTACAAACAACACAGCATACAGATAGATAAAACTGAACATGCATTTTTATCAAAATATAAGAAGATTCCTCATAAACAAGAAAGACTTACATATTATATCAAACAATCTGAACACTCTCAGACATCTATTAGCATGCATAAATGTCAGATCAGGGAATGCCAATGTTATTGTTTCAAGGGGTAAAACAGACAAGAGGTCCAACAAGAACCAGGTCTTAAGATATTTTTTCCTCATACTCTTTGTGTCTGATCTGACCACCCCATGGTTTTCAAATCCAATGAATAAGCGTGAGATGATGTGGAAGACGAAGATCACATCAAGACAATATCTCACTACGATGATCCCTTGGACAGTGGAGTTAAAGAACAGCTGTAAAAAATAAATACATTAAATAAACAAGTCAGCTCAAAGTGCAAGTGACAAGTTAAAGCTCAGAATGCCAGTTATGCCAACAAATACAGCAAGAATTTGTTCTAATGGAGAACCAGGCAAAATGTCACCATATCCTAAAAAGAAAAGCAAAAATGTGATATTTTTTTTTTAAACAATTTGTCACTTGTTTTTTAAAGGAACTTTTCCTTTTACCTTCACACTGACAAGTAAATATGCTAGACAGACAGCTAGTAAAATCACTCTAATAGCTCCATAAAGAACTCACCAACGCCTGTCATAATTGTCACTGTCCAATAAGCTGCATTTACATAATGATAGAAGTTGCTCGGAACCGAATTAAGTCCAATATTGTATGCCCATGAATCCTCAAGACATCTTAACAATAATTTAAACCCAGAAATAACAAATTGAATCAAACTGTACAACTTGATATACAAACATATTTTCAATTCTTTGATAATTGGTATAATTTTTCTTTTCTAATATCCAAAAATTTTACGAAACTCACTTTTCTTCGGAGCATGCTGGCATTTTGCAGTCCTTTGTACAAGTAGGTTGCTATATATGTCACATTCCTTTTTGCAGAAATGCAAATAAATCTGAAACCATAAGAGAGCAGATGTGGTGAGCCTTTTAACAAAAGTGTTTTAAATCAACTGATTCTACCACCTCTCCAAACAAAAAAACAACTGTCAAAAACTATGTCAAAAAAAAATCAAACATACCCTACGAAGCCAAATAAGTCTATTTGCTCTTAATAGGCTTAGCATTCTCCAATGTGCAGCACCGGGGTAGACCACAAAAATGAAATCCAGGGGTAAAACAGCAAGGAGATCATAATACAAGTTCCAAGATTTTTTATACGTTTTAAATATCACTGCTGTACTGCCCACATATCCTAGAGAAACACAAAAAGTTCAATTAAATATACAAGACCAATTAAATATACAAAATAAAGATGCTCAATATGTTCGCGTTTATTCAAAAGTTCTTTCTTACCATCTTCAGTCGGAATTTCAGTCCGAAGAGTTATAAGTATGTCCAACATACCAATTGTGAAGTAAAAAATACTCCAGCTTTTACTGTAGAGCCCTGGTTAAACAATGTGGAAAAACAATATCTAATTATTCAAATGATATTGATCTTAGAGTAATGTGCTTCCTTTGATTCATAATTTAAACTGAAAATGGTTCTGCCATGTTTCTATCTAATATAAAAATAATTAAAACCTTTAAATTGATGAATTTAATAACTGATGAATTGAAAAACTGTTGATTATACAGATACATACCCGTAGTCTCTGCAGTGTTGGTGAAAAACATAATCCAGGTAACCACAAAAACAGAAATATTCATGCAGAAGAAAAAGAAAATCCCCCAGATCTTTCCAAAATAACTTTCGGGGTGGATAGTTACCTTCCAAAAAGACTGGGGAAACAAACATATAAATGTTTAGGTCTACTCTACATATTTCAGGAAATAAATCCAGAGCTTTAGGGAGAAAGTGATGTTTACATGTGGTTACAAAATTTTAATAAGAAGTCATTCAAGCTATGAAGTAAATGCTTTTTCTCACCTTGGTGTTTGGTAAGTATTTTTCAATCCGATGAAAGTGGCATTTAGTACTTTCTCTAAAAGATCTAAATATTCTCTTATCATTTGCCTAGAACACACAATCATAATTAGGAATGGTCAGGTTTGACCTTAAAACTGAACTGAGCTCTCCTCTGTTTCTACATGCTTTTAATGGAAAGGCTCAATAAGTTTTTTTTAACAGATTTGCTCGTGGCACACAATTGTCTCATGACATTTGCAACCTACCGGAAGGTTGTCACTCAGGTCTTTTTGAAAAACAACTTTTTGTGGAAGTGAACCAAGATCAAGATCAAGTGCGTCTTGTAGAGGATATTGGAAATTTTCAATACGCCTCCTTGAAGCTTCTCTAATCTTAACACCAGCTTAAAAACAAGATGTGAAGTTATATTAATGTGCGCTTTATTGATGGTTCATAATTATTCTAAATAACAAAACAAACATCTTAATAACACCAAATAGCATGAGAAAATGTTAATACCTTCAGGGTAGTCAGCAAAGAGTGAGATCAGATCTTTTCGTTTTAATATGCAGATTTCACACATTGTCAATGCACATACTGTAACATTCCTAGGAATGTCGTACAGCAAGTGAGCCTAAAACAACCAAATAACGCCTTTAAACTTTAGATTTTAAGATCTGAAAGAATGAAATGAATCACAAAAGCTGAAGCAGCATTATCAGACTTGATGAGGAAACACAACACACACAGAGTTGGAACTTAATGATGAAAATAATCCAGATAAACACGGATTCTGAAAATCTCTGTTTGGTTTTCTGCAATAATTCTGATTGATTTCCGTTGATGTTGTTTTCTGTCATGATGGCAAAGAGCCGACAGTCTACACTGACATAATAACAAAAGTTTGACTCTGTACACAGGTGTAGAGTTTAATAGATTAACATTAGGGTAAAGGAAAAAAGCCATTGCACTTTTCCCCTGAACACTAGATGTGCTATAGCGACATCTGCAGGTGCAAATGGTTACATGCTGCTAGTGAAGTTACCATCAGACAGATGTCAAAGATGATTTATGTATGTAGATTTAAATCATCTTCATTCAGTTCACACAGAGAGTTATACACTTATTACAATAAAATGCACAGAGACGTAATAAAGTATTAGATTTAACTGCATTTATACATGATTTTATCAACACAAAAAATGATTAACGCGTGTACAATCTGAAATGAGTAAAATGTACATAGAGACAATAATGATGTGACCTGATATGATGAAGATGTTGTCTGTAATCAGATTGTGATGAAGATGTTGTTCAGCAGTAGATGATGAGAATAAATGATTCATCTCTGTGGATGTTGAATGATGAACGCTTTGCTCTCATTAAAATAAACTTTTATTTCATGACACTATTTAAAATGTTTTTTTTTCATGTGTGATAGCTATATTCTCTCAGAAACACTTTATGTTGTTTATTGTTACTTCAACTTGAAATATCAGTGATGAATTTTTAATACTGTGGTCTAAACTAATTGTTGAAAGTGATGATGTCATCAAATACACACCCACAATCAAAATATCCGTTAACACAATCTGATTCCAGCTCACATCATATTCATCACATCTATAATTTATATTAGATGTTCAAATTAGTGTCATGTTGTCATCTAACAGACTGATGAGTGTCTTTGACAGTTGGTTAATAAAATGCGTGTGAAACTCTTGATTAAATGTCATTTTCTGTGTTTCATCAGCTCCATCAGTCACACTTGAATGTGTTTTTGTGTTTGTTCAACATGTTTCTAACATCAT
Organism: Triplophysa yarkandensis; assembly: GCA_033220385.1. Taxonomy (NCBI): domain Eukaryota; kingdom Metazoa; phylum Chordata; class Actinopteri; order Cypriniformes; family Nemacheilidae; genus Triplophysa; species Triplophysa yarkandensis. The sequence goes on from CM065676.1 coordinate 935,229, forward strand.
GACTGAATACAACATCAGCAACATAAGTTCACACTGGTCAAATGACACATTTATATCACAGACAAGTAAAGAATTACAAATTATATTGGATATATCAGAGAAATCAGAAACATGCAGAATAAGTGTTTATCTGGAGTTTCCGATCATGCTCTTAATTCTGTATGCGTTGTGTTTTCTCATCAAGCTGCTTCAGTTTTTGGGATTCATTTGATTCTTTCATATCTCATACAGATTATTTGTCTCATATTGTCATCATGGGACATATATCATTTATAACCATGCATGCCCGGCTCCACAAGGGGGCCAGGGTGGGCCTGGCCCACCCAATCGAAGGCTTGGCCCACCCTGGCCCCACACCACATATCAGCCAATCACAATATTAGTGCGATATTCAATTCAGCTCCACACACGTTATTTTCTAAATTCTGCCCAAACTTCTTTTTTCCCCTCCGAGACAGACTAAGCTCATTCACTTCCATTCTTTAAGGTAAACGGACGTGCTGAATTATAAAGCAATAAACGACAGGAACAGCCAATTCATTTTATTAGAACTGTTAGTGAACTTAATTACCACACTATAGTAGCCTAATAAAATACAACATTTTACAGATTTCTTGTTCCGAAAGGACAAAAGAAAACCATTTTAGCTCACCAGGACACAGCTACCACCTCCTCATCCATTTGCGGCAATGAGTTCGGAAAAATGGATGAGTGGAGTTCATCAGCAGCTTCTGAAGGTGTCAAAAGCACAAATACACCCACTCAAAAATGCAGCAATTCTGTCCCAAATGGTTTAAACAGGGCGAATCCTTACCAGCCAGTTCTGAAATCATACCCCTGAACTCTATTAGGAGGGAGAGAGATGTTTTTCGGCCGCTTGGTATCAGTCACGGCCGTGGCTTGAATATTCTGTAGATCGTGATGCATGCTTTTGTTTTCCGTGTCGAGTGTTCGGTGTTGCTTTCTCTGAAAACAACACGTTCGTTTCGACAGGTTTTCGAAACTGGAAAGCAGAATTAGATTGTGACCATGGTCTTCAAAAACATGCGTGCAGTCGAGCTCATTCACAAGCCTCGACCTCGTGGACAGAGTTTTGCCGCCGATCGGTGTCAGGGGAGACCATAGCATGTTTGCTCGGCCTTCAACAGACAGAAAAGAATCGCTATTACATAAAAAGCATGGCAGGTGTTGTGAAGTTTTAAGCAGTCAATGAGCTTCCACTACGCGGGGATTGTGAAACATGTGACAGTGAGGAAGATTGCATAGCTGCGGGGCTTTTTGCCAAGTTGTTTAAATACACGTTGTAAAAAGATGAATACCTGGCTGACATTACATCAGGTATCCCAAAAAATGCAAAGTACACTTCCAAAACCATCCAGAATGAAGTGAGAGAAATTTTGGCATCCATGGTTCTGAAAAAAAATAAATATGACACTGCTGATTCAGCTGCATTCTGTTTGAAAAGTGATGGCAGAAGGGATCGGTGTAACACTGAAAATTTGTCCGTTATAATTCGTTTTGTGTGCAATGGTGTGCCAGAAGAACATCTGATTGGCTTGTTAGAACTCCAACAGCTTGATGCAGATTACATCACTACAGAAATATTACAACACTTGTCTGAATCAGGATACAGTGCTGATAATATAATGAGCCAGTGTTATGATGGAGCATCAGTGATGAGTGGGGTGCGAGGTGGTGTTCAGGCTTTATTACAACAAAGGTTGGGCAGGCATATCCCCTACATCCACTGCTATAACCACCAGCTTCACCTCACTGTCATACATCCGATTCAAAGTTAGCAATGTGGTAAAACATTCTTTGACTCGTCCGGCTCCCTGCACTCTTTTTTCAGGCATCATTTTGTCTCTCAGAGATACAATTGCCCTTTCTCAAAAGACTGTTGGAAATCCGCTGGACAAGTCATTATGAAGTCACAAAATGTGTGGGTGATAATGAGAAAGTCATTCTTGACATTCTTTTTACGGTTTCCAATGATGATAATGCATCAGCTGACCTTGCAAAAGAATCATCCGGGCTTCTCTCTCAGCTGAAGCGATGACATTTTTTTTAAATCTGCAAATTTCTGAGAGATCTTCTTGCCATTTTAAAACTAGCTAATGCCATCCTACAGTCTCAGCATGTTGATTTGTGTAGTAGAGAAAATGACATTGAATTTCAGCAGTACTGCGCTGACATGTCTACTGTTGAGCCCTCACCAAAACGTCTAAGGACTGTGAATCCCTCCTATGGTGACTCTGTCATTGTTTCACCTTAAGGGCAAGAAGGGCAGTCAGGTTCTGAATGTGCCACTGCAACTCTAAGACAACAGATGTTGAACATACTAGATCAGCTGTATCAGAGATAGAAAACAGGTTTTCCACAAAGAATTGACAGATGATGCAAGCCCTCTCAGGTTTAATGCCAAAATCCAACACATTTCTTGACATCCAGTTGCTTGAACCTCTCTGTAGTCTTGCATGGGTTGCAAAAACTGAACTCCAGATTGAAATTCTTGTTGCCAGACCAATGCTGTCCAAAAAACTTCCATCTGATGCTGAATGTTCTGCTGTTTGCAAACTCTTGCAGGAATACAAAGATGCATTTGCAGGTCTTCATAAACTGTATGTATCTGCTATGGTCATGGGTGTCTCTACTGCTTCATGTGAGAGCTCATTCTCTACTCTAAGAATTTTGACACCATTCCGCCGAACAATGCTTCATGAGAGGAAAAACAACCTTGTTAACCATTTTTATCTATATATATATATAAATAGTTAATAAATAGTTCCAAAATATGTACAAAACATATTAAAAGTTAAGAAAACACAAACCTAACAATAACAAACAACCCTAACAATTGCCTTATCTATATCAATAGAAACGTGAGATTAAAGCATTAAAGCATTAACCACTGAGGTCACGATAGATAGACAGACAGACAGACAGACAGACAGACAGACAGACAGACAGACAGACAGACAGACAGACAGACAGACAGACAAAATATGCCTATACATCAAGGTAAATATTTATTGATTTTGGCAGGTAATTATTAAATAATAAAACAGTAAAACAACATGAAAATCACCACAGTAGTAGTCTGTGAGATGAAGAACAATAATCTGTTGGAGTTTGGAAAATTCTACAGCAAATCGTTATATTTATTTAAGGGAAATCTTTATACTAACACCACTAATAATGATAATGTCTAGCCTCTGGCTTTGTGTGAACCAAAAGCTTGTTATTCTTCTGAGTGCTTTAAAAAAGTGAGTTTTTAGATGCAAAACACTTCTGACGCTTCTACACACTAGGATCACCCCTGCGTCTGATGGCCATGGTCGAATAAGACAGTATGCCGATAACTAGATAATTCCATTTTCGGAAGAGAATGTGAGTTGTGCTCGCTGTGGCAAGACACAGAATTGGGCAGTTAGAATGATGATTCTCTAAGCCATGAGTGAAATAAGCCAACCCCTGTATCTCTATGATGTTCTCATGTAGAGATATAAAGTCTCGATGAACAGTTGCCAAGCTAATGAGTTTGGTAAAATAAGCCCGCCATCTCGTCTCTGTGACATTGTAACAAAGATAACAATTTAGTGCTTTTATAATGGGAGTGAATGGGATTGTTTGCTAGGTTGCTGTCAATGGTTGCGGCTTTATTGCTTCATGATGATCATTGGATAGTGATTGACATTTATTACATTTATAATGGCAGTATAAATACACCCCGATGTGAGGTATGCTTTTAAAGAGCCTGCTAGCCTCTTCAAACACGGTGACTCACATAAATATACAAAATCCTTGCTCTAAACTACAATTTGTCAATTTTCTACATTTTAAGTCTATGGAGAATTTCAGGTGGTCCCATTGTGGGTTGTGATTTCACAGACACTGTCAGCCTCCTTAAACATGGTAACCCACAGGCTTCTACGGATCTAATCAGAGATTTGACCCCTCAAATGTTGCATCCCATTGTGAAGAATACTTTTACAGAGCATGTCAGACTCTTCAAATCTGGAAAACCAAAGGTTGATAGTAATTTATCATTCTGAGTTATGAGCCAATTAATATATCAAAATCACACCACAGGAATAAAGGATTACAGGACGAAAGAACGGTACATTTGTTTGGGGGAAAGGCGGCTGGAAAGAGTGTGGCTCTGTAGATCTGGCGGCCTCTCGGAACCCTGATGAATTATGTAAAGGCCGGAGCTGGCCGAGGTCTGCCTGAGAGATAGCTGCCCTCAGTGGACCTGACAGCCAGGATCTAACACAAGCCTAAACATTGCTTAACTACACTCGGATGTTCCAGCAAAGCAGAGAGGCTTTGTGATTCCCAAAGACAGGAAAGGGCAACAGGAAAATAGACGGTAGGTGGAAAACAGAGGGAACTGGTGACAGCAGAGAATGTTCACACAATGCAGGCCGCAAGCGTTGTGATTGGTCTACTTGAACCCCTTGAGTTTTTATCATACACATTGGTGAATAAATGATTCAATCAGTTACGTTTTGTTTTGTACATACCAACTCAAGGTGAAAAGGGACTGTATACTTGCTGCTATTGGTGCTAGACGCTTCTCAGACAGCGTACGTAACAAACCGCTATTTTTTCGGCTCTTGTTTCGGTTGCACAAGCTATACGCCTCTTGCCACTGTGGACACGGACTATGACGCACAGGTATACATTAAAATAGTCAGGTGGAGTAAAAACCGGCCTTTCTCATAAAGGTCTAATGTCTATCTTCTTAGAGGACCAATTAATAGAAAACAATATAATATACCTAATTATGTCTTAAGATGTGTATAAAGACCTTAAATCCTCAAATGTTTTTCAGATTTTCTGACATGAATTCACAAGATCTGTTCAACAAATAGTTTATTTAATAAAGTTAATATGCTTGTTGCAAAGCAGCGGTATACAAAAGATGAGAAATAAAGAAAATCCAACATATGATGAAATATTTGTTCTTCAAAAGACTGATATGAACCACGGGGAGCTATACAGAAGAATATTGAAACACTTGATATGTATATTCCAGTGTTTCATGTGTTTGGATGGAATCAAAACTCAGATTTGGGCCTTTCTTCAAACCTCAGGTGTCCAAAATCGCGAAAGAGGAAAAACGCGTCACTTTGAAAAGTGGACGAGCACTTTTTCATCCTTATTTTGATGAAATAATGGACAAAACGAAAGGATGACTAATGATGATGAAATATTGAGATATGTAAGTATACTCTCTGTTATCTCAAACATTTGGAAACATTTCCTCGAGTCAGCAGTCTCTGTCCAAACATGTTTTTAATATGAGACATTCTTCAAAGGTTCTTTTGTTTGACAACTGTTTTTATAAGTCCTGACAGATGTGAATTGTTGCAGACATGATGTTGTGTTTGGACTTTTATTAGAATTCAATGATGATCAACTCATTCTACATCCAATAAAGATCACTAATACAACATTTTGCACTTTTCCAAATTTATATTTCTATATATTTATATTTTTAATCATTAAGCTTTATTAAATGAGGATTTGATAGTAAAATGTGATATAAATAATAATAAGAATGAAATGAAAGTCGCTGTTGATAGGCCGCTCACTCTTTTAAAGGGGAAGGTCGCGTTTGCTTTTCATCTATGGCCAGTTGGAGCCGACGCGGTGCACTGTCCCTTTAAATCCACGTGATCGGACTACAATCAGATAAGAACGTTCCAAGCGCGCGCACAACACATCCGGTCAGTCGACGAACGTTTGTCTGTGTGAGAGCACGCAAAGACGACGAGCAGCGGTGAATAACTCTCATTATTAGTAATAATCATGAGTGACAAGATTTCATCCAAGCTGGATTCAAAAGTGTTGTCGAGCAGCAGCCCTCAGGTGACGTCACCAACATCCATCTGGGATGAGAGCAGAGCCAAAGGTCAGTGATGCTCTCTTATAATCTTCTTCTTCTTCTCATATCAACAACAACAAGTGTTTATTACACCCCTCATATTCTCAGCCATGCTTCTTAGTCAAAGTTCAACGTCAAGAAAAGAGACATTTGAATGTAAATCTATGTGAGGTATTGAAGAAAAGCTTTAATAAAGTCAATAGAAGTGTGCCAGTGTGTCATGCATTTGATGAATATTAGTGTTCAAACCATGAAGTGTGTTTCTAATACTTGTTGTTCTCTTTTTCAGACAAGAACGCCACGAGGAAAAGAGCCGTTGCCTTCTTTCAGAAGAAATGGAAGGCAGTAAAGCGCTTGTTTCCACAGCGGAACAATAAAGTGGGCAACATCCACCTCGTCCAAGATGAAGACGAGCCCCAGCCCGGTCCGTCTGACCTTCCTGTGGCTCATTCTGGACCAGACACGGGTGAAGCTGATCCCAGTCCATCTGGTGAGTGTGCTTTCACTTTTACAGGTTTGTCAAGGCCTGCCGTGATTATATCGGATATTTCAGAACTTGTAAAGTGTGTCATGCCTTCTTTTCTTTTAGATCCGCCGAAAGAAGGAAAGCACAAGAATTTCTGGAAAGCGGTTAAGAAGGCCTTCTCCCGCCGGGCCAACAGAAAGGTCGACACGCAGCCCGACGAACCCCAGCTTGAGCCTATTAACCCCGAAGAAGTTTACTCAAAACTCCGGGATCGAAGGGATCCGATAGAACCTCCTAAACTGGTTATTCCTGTTCCCAGACCAGTTTGTGAGTCCGCTTTAATATTTTTATGCTTGTTTGTCAAGGCCTTCAGTGATTATTTTGGACATTTCAGAATCGGTAAAGTGTTCGCAGCATCATTGAGATAATCCTTTGTCTTGCTCTCTTCATTTTGTAGGCAATGATGGGTTTTTTCCTTTACATTTGGAAAACCCACGCCTAATTTGGATGGACTCCACTATGTGTCTGGCCCATCAGACTGACAAATCCAGTGGCCAGAAAGTAAGTTTACTTTATATTCATTTTTAAAATATCTTAGAGATGTAGTTAGTTATTTCTTAAAGTTATTTTATATATGTTCTTTATATTACTCATCATCACGTCATGTTCAGGACACAGTTTCTGAATTAACCATTTGCTTCTGCTTCTCTCTTTTGTCTTTTTAGGTCACCATTAAAGAAATTAAGTATAAACCCACCGACAGATACGTAACTATTGTAAGTATCAAGGACTTTATGGGGTTCAAAAGTCTAAGAAACTGAACATAACTTTTTTGTGGAAACAATCCAAACAAAAGTTATATCATGTAATGATTTTGTACGATTATCATTCCATATAATTGCTACTTTTAGCATCATGCCTCTACGAAGCAAAAAAGAAATTCTGCAATTCACGTACATTGATCAGCAATAATCAATATACTGATAATATAATAATTTTCCTTATTTGAAACATGCTAAATGTTTCAATTGTATTGGTCTCAGACTTTTGGACTCCCCAACATTGTCAGAACGAATAATTTATAGTGACTGTAGTGTGCTAACCATTTGTTCATCACTTTCTCTTTAGCCCGGGTTTGACGAACCTCTCCATGCAGAATTGGCTGTGAACGTGTTGCTTTCACAACCCCCATGTTCCAAGATTATAACACAATTGCGTGAGTGGTATTGTGTTTCAACGGGAATAATTATGAGTTTGGACCCGATGGAAACCATGATGCCCTGCTCGCCTTTGGGCCGAACAATCCGAGCAAACAACATCTGCCTGTCTGAAACCGTGGCCAGGGTATACTTCAATCAGATTGTGAGAGGACAGCAAGAATGTCTTGACCGGGGTGTGTTCTACCCATGCTTTAACCTTGATGACTTTCTGGTGAACCCAAATACACTGGAGCTTAAGTTTGAGAACTTCAGATCAGCGGATATTTTTGAAGCTGTTGACATTGACATGAGTCAATACATCGGTGAGTGTGTCCCATGTATCTTGTTACCAATTTTACAAACCCTTTAAAGCACATCATCCAAAATGTTTTTTACTAAAGATGTAGATTGTATACCTTAAACAAAACTGCCTTTACGAACAGGTAAAGCCCCCCCTGTCGAGTATAAGAAGAGAATCAGATATCAAGCAGAAAAGTCAACGGTCTGGTATCTCGGCCGTTTTCTCTACAAAATGCTTCTGGGACGTGAGCCCTACATTAATGAATTTGGAAGGGTCGAAAAGAAGCTTTCCTTCAGGTACTTTGTACCCTTTGAACAGAAAAAGGAGAAAGATTGCCGTCCTATGATCTGCAAAATACAAAGAGGTGAGAGAACAGGCACAATAACGTAACTTATACCCGTGTTCCAGAATAAAAGACTGACCAATTCTCTTGTACAGGATGCGTGGATTTAATAAGAAGCTGTTTGGATCCCAATGAGTCCAAGAGACCAACCCTTCGGCAGATTCTGGATCATAAATGGTTACAAGCCATTACTGAGCCCAAGCCACATTGTCCAGTACCTGATTTCAAACACGCCCCGGATCCTATCTGTAATCTTTGGTTATTTTATTATGTTTGTACATCTGCTAGCTGCTTTGCATTTATTGCTTTCACATCAAAACATTCAAAACCATGTCATATATTTGCAATATCATTTTTAGTAATATTTTATCTCTTTTTTTCTTTTTTGCAGGGGATTTTGACAAGAATACCATCATTAACATGAGGTGGAGAAGGATTGAAGGAAGCTTAACATTATTGGAATGCAAGAGGAGATTTGAAGGCAGGATAGTAAGTGTCTATTTTTAAAGTTTCATTCTTTATTTCATTCTACTTATTTTGTACATTTTGCAGCATAAATTAGTAATATGAAGCATTTCTTCCTCTATTATCCCAAAATAATGAATAGAACAAGTATTTTTATTATTGATCTCAGACTTATGAACTCACTGTATGCCTTATATAAAACCACTGGTCCAGAATCCGCTAACCTTCTGTTCAACCCTTTTTTAGCATGGACGCAGTCTGATATCTGAAATCGGAGCAAATATACTGATAGGGGATGCTCAAAGATGCCATCAGATTTTAAGGCTGGATATAGCCTTGCAAACGATTTGGGGACATAACCTGATTTTTGAAGACCCGGGGCCCCTCATTACTTTCAAGGAGTTCCTCAAAGTCTACAGACATCTACTACGTGAAAAAATCATCCGTCAATTTTGGGTTCAAGCCGCGATTGCAGTAAAAGAATGCCTTGATGTTGGCATTTATCATCGGCCTATCACTTCGGCCAACTTTCTGTTTGCCAAAACTACGAGGAAGCTGCTTTTGTGTAACTTCCACAAAGGAGAGCATGTAGACACCAGTTTTAACACCAATCTGCACAAAGGTAAGTGTGTGTTGTGTACATCCAAGCTTATAGGTCCAACATTAACATAATGATATCTTTACTTTGTCACCGATTGAGCATATATATACTCTAATTCATATTCTGAGATTAATTAATTTGAAACATTACTGACAATCATCATTTCTTTTAGTAGAAAACATCCACATGGGAAAAAGGTTAAAGCATTTGAAAGAAAAGGCAAGTGTCTTCACTCTCGGCCGTTTACTGTACAGCATGGTGCAAAGTCGCGGTCAGGAAAGGGGGGAACTGACCTTATCCAGAGGTGAGAAAACGGATGCAATAATGAGCCGCACATCAGTTTGCCACATGATACATGACTAACTCACTCTTTAACCAACAGAATGCCAGGATTTAATCGGCCGTTGCCTGAATCCGGATGTCATGGCCCGAGCAACACTACAGGAGGCTTTAGAGCATGAATGGTTTCGGGTATCGCTGCCTGCTCAATAAGGTAGTGTTACTTCTTGTCTTTGAGAAAAGGATAAAATTAATAGTTCACAAGGGAGACAGAAGAACACTGTTATTGGAAGTCTAATAATTATTTAAAGTACACCTGCTACTGTTTTTGATTCTTCGACCGTGTGACGCTCTCAAAGTGCACCATAGTCTATAGCCGGGAATTCACCCAAATAATAATTGTTTATATTTTTCATTAAAAAGACATGAATACATATGGCTGAATTTCTAATATCTGTGTTCTGTGTTCTCCATGTCTTTACAGATCCTCATGCTCCAACCCAACCAGAAGCATTGAGAACAATGATTGGACCTCCCAGGTAAATTTTTATTTATGTGTATAAATGTATGTTTTTGTTTTATTTATGTCTCTTAATTCTCGTTCTAACATTTAATTAACGTTTTCTATAAAAGCCAGTAATAAGAATAATTTGATTTTGCAAGTCAATACAAAGTTGGGTGGTGTGATTGCCGCAAACAATTTCATCTTGAGTAAGAAATTTCACACAAAGACCATCAAATGTTAAAGGGTCACTCAAATGTAAATAACGAACTTTCACCTCCAGTTATAAAGAATGTTGAAAGGGATTGTATACATTTGGTATAAACGCGGCATTGCTCTACACAACTCTAGTTAGAGTACACTATATAAGCATATAATAAATAAGTATATAATTAACATTACATCTGTATTATAGAGTCTACTTATTGTTAACAAATAAATCTTAATCAACAAAGAGATGTCTCAAACAGAAGCTCTTCATGTTCTGAATCTTTTCTTGAATCATTTGTTTACTTAAAATAATGTTAAAATGCAGTGGAGACACATTAAAGTAATTAACAATTTAAAACAATAAAAAATAATAATTTCATGCCTTTAAAATATATTGATACTTCAAAATAATCTTATTTTAAAGTTGTCTTGCGATAACATATTACATATAATTATTCCATGACATGTCTGGATAATGGATTCTGATTGGTTGGCAGGAATGCAGTAAAACCATTTTCTGCACACGTAGTTCCGGGTCAATTTAATCACTGTTCTATGTCAATTCGCAGATTTAACTGATGCACAGAAATGCACAGAAAGAATCATTAAAACACTATATTGTATCAATTGGTTGTAATGTTTTCTTCGGAGACTGGGTAGCACTTTAACAAATTATAATTGAAGCACCGGTGCAAGAACCGCAGGTTTTGGAAATAAGGAAGCACACAGTTTTTGACCGCACGGAAGAGTAGCAGGAAATGGTACTTTATAATGTTGTTTTATTGAATATGGACCTCATATTTTAATGTACTAGGTGCCCCACAAAAACGCATGATCCCGTCTATTTTCTGGCCTTATATTTCAATTCACTTGTACTCTGATTTGGTTTTGTATCAGTTTTTAAATGTTATTATAAATAACATTGGCCAACTCTTGTATCGAGTAGTTTAAATTCTATTGTCATGGAGCACAAATAAAGACATATGACTGCATCAACTCCTGTTTGCATTGACTCTGTTTGTACACGTCCAATTGAAATAAATGCAATAATTAATTCAAATAAATGTGACCTTACCGCACTTTTTCCTCTGTTTCTGATTTGAAGCTGTCAAAATATTAGTTAAATAACCATTAACTGACAAAATAGCTGTCATTTTTTACACACTCGCCAAATATTGTGTTGCATAGAGCAATACTGTTTTTAACTTTTCTATAAATTTGCAAATGAACATGGAATAAGCAGGATAATCAACTGTTTGACATGTATTAAAGGATTTAAAGTGCACCTTTGCTTTGTGACAGACAGTTATTTGCCTTCACATTGTGCATTTAAAATCTTTTAATAATCAATCCCTTATTAAATGCACTTAATTTTATTTGAAGTGGTTCTTGCGAAAACTGACAACAAACTTTGTACAAATATAACTGAGAAATGTCATCACACTGTCAGTCACGCTCGCTTACAACTCGTCTCACATAAATGTTGTTTCTCTGTCTGTGTGCTAGGGCTGAGTGATTTTGCCTCAAACTAAATACACTTTACGGGTGCAGACATTGATGAACGTCTCGTATCAACTGTCTGTCACCTAAATTACAGAAACACAGATAATTTGATTTTAATTTTTATTGATCATTTAAAAGTAGACTAAATTTTTAACTTTCTTTTGACATACCCTAAGTTTTATCTTTGTGTGATAAGTTATGGTGAGTTTTCAATCAGTGACGCATTTCAGAAATATAACAGCGGAGTGAAAACTAACAACGCAACCTTGTGAATAGTCTTCATTTAACCAAATGACAACCGTTAAATTTAATTTAAAACATACGACCGTAAAATGGACAACTTTCTATTAATAAAATAGAAATCCATTTATTTTTAAAGAAACTGTCCTTAATAATTCTTCATCTGACCAAGATCTTCTTTGATTTAAATCACTCACAAATTTTTTGACATTTAAACAATTTCTATTTCGCAAACAATTACTTGTTTCCATGCCTTTGTTAACACGTTACATTACATACTGTTGTCTATAAATATTCTTTCTTAATCATTATATTGCATTAGAACTGTTGCTTGCCTAACCAAAAGTTATGTTACTTTAAGTACTTTTCCATTTAACTAGGCAGACCGGGCAAAGTATTGACAAACCTGTCAGAGATTGATACCAGTTATATAAAATATGTGGAAAATAAAACAAACAAAAATTAGTGTTTATTGTATTGAAATTCTATTAATAAGTCACTTGCAAAGTAATTTTGTACACATTGTTCAATAAACTATGGCAAAAGTTTTGACTTACTGGTCAAACGTGCGTAGCGAGATGTTATCAAACAGAAGATTCGACACCACTGGACAGTCTAGGAGGACAGTAAAGCCGACACCTTTCGGGATTGTAAATACCTGCACAGAAACATCAAGAACTCAGGCACCAGGTAACGAGTTTGCACATTAGCTTTAGTAGAAGAAGCACAGACATCTCTGATGTTCAAAGCATTTGGTTTCAGTTTGAAGTTTAGTGTTCAGCTTGGAGGGGATGACGTTGTTAAATGCTGAACTGAGGTCAACAAACAACATCTGTACATAAGTGTTGTTATTGGCCAAGTGTGTGAGTTGAGGGATATTTACTTTTATTGCTTTTTTATATCACTCTTTAACATTTACATTTATTACTATTCTAACATTTACTTTATAAGTATGGTTGCAGTGTGCTTTAAGATATTAATAATGTGATTTATGCCACACTATATTCTGTTTCTAAGGAATGTGTGCGTGCGTGCGTGAGTGTATGTATGTGTGCGTGTGTGTGTGTATGGGGAAACTTGATTAAATAGCCACTACAGGAATAAAAGAAGTTAAAGTAAATACATTTAGACAGTCTGGATGGCATGCTGTCACTGTTTGAAAAGCGTGACACCCAGCGACACACAATACAGTCTCTCTCTTTCAGTCGGTAGTTTTTGATTTTCCATCTCTTAAACATTAAGTGGAAGGCCAAACAGACCCAACAGTTCAAAGCATCATTCTGCTTTTTTTATATGAATCGGACGGAGGGGATTTTCTTTGTTCTCTGAGACACCAGTAAAGAGCCTGGTAATGCTCATTTTAAGGCCTCATATTCTGCCACCCACCAGACTCAACCTATGAGAATGTTTAATCATTTTGTGCAAACACGCTTTTTATAACCTTTCAAGTCAACCTGAAACCAGATTCACAACTCAAAAAACTGAATTGTGTCATCATTACTTTTGACATTTCAAACCTGTATGACTTTCTTTCTTTCTTTAAAACACAAAAGAAGATATTTTAAAGAATGTCGGATGCCTAATGCTGGTACCCAGGAAGGTCGTATCGTTCCCCCTATTTGTAAGCTTCGGATAAATCATATGCTAAATGACCAAATGTAATCTTTTTCAGATGTCCTTTAGCCATATTGCACCTATAAATGGTTAGTTGTGTTTAATGCCAAACAATATTTCAATCACCTTCTGAAGATATTATAGGAGAATGCTGGAAAATACGCTATTTGGCAAAATCATGGTTCACTTGAGGTGAACTCCGAAGTCTTAGCTGTTACCCCAATCTCAGGTTTTTATGTGGTTATTCATAAGTGAAATGTGCCACTGTGCCACATACAGCATACAGACACAGAGGAGCAAAAAACAGCTCTGGTGACGCAGAGATGTGTTTGGCATGCTGTTAGATCAGGCCTGCTTCTACTATTTTCAGCTGATCTGTCTCTGGCGAGATTGATAGGAGAGCTGAAGGGAGGGGACTTTTAGGAATTAAGTGGAAAGTGAAAGTAATGGACCCACATTCTTTATTCATACAATAAAAATCAATGCGGATTAACAGATATTGTTATCGACATATTTCAAAATATCTTCTTTGGTGGTTTACAGATTAAAGACACTCACAAAGGTTTAAACTGACATGTAGGTTAGTAAATTAAGGTATAATTTAGAATTTTAGACCTTTCCCTTTTAACAAAGAAATGTAAATATTTTTTATTACAATACATTTTAAAAGCAAATTTGCAGCAAATTTTAATTGTCATTTTCACCTTTAAAGATTTAATTTAATTTATCTTATCCATTTGGTGTGAAAATCTTAATAGTAATATTTTATTTCTAGCATTCCTCGTGTGTGTTTTTTTGTAAAATTTCCTAAACATATTTACATAACCTTGGGATTCATCTTCTCTAAAGAAACTACAAAATTGTATTTTAAGCTCTCACAGAAAAGGAAAATAAGGCAATTATACATGATAGAAATATTCGTTATCATTTGATGTGCATCTTGGACAAACTCACACGTGAACGTCTTGATAAATAATATAAGTGAGGTAAACATTAAACTCATTTATTTACTAATAAATTACATCTTTGGTGCTTTCCTTGATATCTGAGCAGTCACAAAATAAAACATTATCATACATCATTATCTTTCTCCTTCAATCTCTGACTGTATTATCAGTGGAATATTTGGATAATTAGTATTAAATTGTCTTTACACTGAATAGCTTAAAAGTCTTACTTTTTAGAAAGTTTGTGTATTTGTGTGTTAGTAAATAATGATTTGTAAAATCAGAATAAGCAGCATCACATATGGAGATATGGATTAATGATGGATTAGTCAAAGCCAGACGTGTGTTTAAGTGCATAGATTCCTCACACATACTCAGTTCTCCTGTGTGAAGAGCGATCTGAACGCATCACACGTGCTCTGTAATGAGCTGTAGATTGTAAAAGTGGCGATGAATCATCTTGTAAATAAATGCAGGAGATGAGAAGATGGAATCCAGCAAGTAAATGCAAACATCCCGCCGTCCAGCCGAAGAACAGAGCGTTCCCGAACTCCCAGCGCAGAACTGTCAGGTGAGCCACGTACGACACGGGCACAAGTCCTAAAATTCCAGCAATGAAGCACAAGATTCCACCAAGCATTTTCAGGGTCCGTTTGGCTTCCAGAGCCTTTGTAAAATTGCAGCTGTTCACCAGATAGATGCCTGGCACGGCAAACATCAGACCCACAATGCCGGTCATCAGTGCATGAGGACTCTGGCCAGCCGGATTTCTGGTGGGAGACCCAACAGACTGTCGTACGGCCTGCACTCAGTCACCCCCAGTTCCTGTACCACACACGTCTCCCACCGACCCAGCTCAAAGCTCTCAGTGGGCAGCAGGTCTGTGGAGAGAGTCAGCCACTGAGACATGACGGTGGTAAGCAGTGAACAGAAGCAGGCGCACAGCGAGACCAAAACACCCAACAACTCCAGAACACAAACTCCTCGCTCCATCACGGATCAATCCATGTGCTCGTCTCCTCTGAGTTCTTCTCAACACACACGACTGAGATCAGGAGGTCAGTGTCTGTCGTGAATCTCACGTCATCTTTAGTCAGATGCACTGTCAGAAAAACTTAGAAAAATGTGTACCTTTAGGGGTACAACGGCTTGTCACTGGGGCAGTACCCTCAAAGGTACAAATATTGTACCCTTTCACAGGGGTAGATATTTGTACCCTTACAGCATGTACCTTTTACAGACAAATGTGTACCTTTAGTGATTAAATTGTACCTTTTACTGCTATGGGACCATCCTCACCTTTTAAAAGCCTTTTGTTATAAAGAACATTCAAAAAGCCAGATTGTTGTTCTACTATATTTATTAAACAGTTCATTTGATAAACAGCAGGAATCAACAAGTATCATCAGAAATGTCGTCTTTTAATTAAAACAAATTTTTCTTTTACTATGTTAGAAAATTTAATTTTAAAACACCCACATTAAAATAGTATTAAACATTAACAATTAATATAGTTTTATATCAAAAAACATTTTTAAACATTACATAAACTTCTCAGACCTAACCATTTTTTTCCATAACCACACATTTTAACCAACATAGTACTAGACAATTTCTTAGACATTCTTGGGGATTACAAACAACCTATCATCAACAAAGTACGTGTCAAGGGCCTGAAAGTCGCACACACACGCACACTAGCGCACACACACGCACACTAGCGCACACACACGCACACTAGCGCACACACACGCACACAAGCGCACACAAGCGCACACACACGCACACTAGCGCACACACACGCACACACACGCACACAAGCGCACACACACGCACACTAGCGCGCACACACACGCACACATGCGCTTACACACACACACACACACACACACACACACACACACACACACACACACACACACACACACACACACACACAGATTAGTGAACACACACACACACACACACACACACACACACACACACACACACACACACAGTAGTGAACACACACAGTAGTGGGGACACACACACACACACACACACACACACACACACACACACACACACACACACACACACACACACACACACACACACACACACACACACAGAGATTAGTGAACACACACAGTAGTGGACACACACACACACACACACACACACACACACACACACACACACACACACACAGTAGTGAACACACACAGTAGTGGGGACACACACACACACACACACACATTGTGATATTTGTATGTGATCCCTACATAAATACTTAAAAGAATGCAGACCAGTATATATAACTCCTTAAAGGTTATTTCTCCATCCGCATCAGAATCTAGCATGTCAAACATCTGCATTATTTCTTTCTCTGACAGGTACGTCACATGCCTCATAATGCAGCAGAACTGAACATCTGAGAAAGAAAAAAACATCAGAATTTACCTGGACATCCAAAAATCCACCAGCAGTATGTCTGATATTCATGAACCGGGGTTTTCTGCGGAAACATCCACTTCTCTCAGAAGTAGTAATATTGAAAACACAAATTAAGGTCAATTTTGTATATTTTAAGATGAAACAATATGTTATTTGAAAAATTACACTCTGCTCCAACGATATGGCATTTTTTTTACTTATTAAATATTTAGAGTTCCATGTACCACAAAACTGCTTATTCCCACAGTCATGTACAGAGGAAAAGGGTTTTGGTATGAGGTCTTTCAACCATTTAAAATGCAAACATAATTTTATAACTTTCATATAACAACAGAAATTATATATCAAGGCAAAACAATAAACAAATATTTTTAAAAAATACGGTGGTCCCCTGAAAAGGTGTCACTGGTGTTACTGTTTCACCAAAGTCTTTTAAAAAGCTAACATTGATCAAATTACTTTTTTCTTTCCTATATCCTGAAGATCTATGAAAGCCCATAACAAAGATTTTAAATGATCACTTTTTTCCTCATTTATCTCATGATTTCATATAAAACTTTAAACAGACATCTCTGATGTTATCTACTTTATTCCTTAGGGAATTAAAAAAAACAGATTGCAAATGGAATAAAACTATTTAATTTTGTGAACATACCATGATCGAGAACATGATGTTTGATACCTAGCAGTAAAATGAAATTTTCAGGTTAATTGTCATTGGTGTTATCTTCCCTTTGGAAAACAGCAGCGATGATAAATGTACAAAATATATAAGAAATAATAAAGCTTTCATTCAATCTACAAATGTGGTCTCAGTTTAAATGTTTAAAAGTGAAATACATTGTAAGACAACTTGCCATACTAAACGAAGATGTTTCTGTTAAATGATTCAAATATATGACAAAGGAATCTGTGCTGCAGATTGTTGCCATTTAAAGTCTTCGTTTCATGAACGTCCCGTTCCCGAGAAAAGGCAATCATTTGTGTCGAAATCCAAATTGTAATAGAAAACTACTACTTTTAATTTCATTTTTCTCTTAATATTCAGAGCTTCAGGACAGTTTGGTCAATGTTGTTACCATAACAACAAGTTTAGGCCTGTTAAAATGCAACGCTTAAGGGAGGGGTGATATTGTGCTAAACATTTTTGTAATAAAACCAAAATAATCCTAAATGTTATATTATATGAATAATATGTGCAACATTTGTCTAGTAATTTAAGTGGCTTCAAAAGCCTAAAATCTATTTTATCAAGTTATCAAAACACTTTGACATTGTTCTGACAGATCAAGTTTTTCTGGCTCACACAACTATTTATATATAATAATAAAATAAAGGACAGAAATATTCAAGTCAATATCTTTTTATTAGCTTGTTTAATATTGTGTTTTCAATCACTATGAATGTATTTCTAATGGCCAAAATAGAAATGTATTAACTAAAATATTATATTGTATTTTTTAATTTACAATTGTAGCTCTACATGTAGTTGTGTAACAACAGCAGTTACCAGATCCTTTAGTGCCCTTTGCAGACATACGTCATTGAATTGTAATGTAAACTATTATATATGTATTACATGCATGTTTGTGTGTGCGTAATGCAAAAGAATAGTTTGTAGCTGTGGTATTTGCCCGAGTCTGGGTTTTTCCTGGAATCTTCCTTTAAGGAAAGAACGATAGCTTTAAGAATTACACCATTAAATCACAGGGATTATAGTTTATAGTCGTTCTGCTGTGTGTCAAAAGGGTTATATTCATGGAAGCATGACGAAAAAGACAAACAGAGTTTAAGATCAAAAGTTTAATGATGAACTGTTTGGTTACAATCATTCATTTCAATATCTTTGGAATGAACCTAGAAATTCAGGTTTGGATGAACTCAAAGGTAGGTAAATTATGAAATAATTATAAACTTTTTGTAAACTATCAATTTAAATGGTAATTATAAACATTTAAATTGTAGCCAAATGTTATTGTCACTGTACACTTGGACACTTGTACACTCTTTGTTTAGCCTAAGGATGGTGTTGTTATGTCAATTAACAAAATAATTTTGTTATAATAGATTAGACAAACAAATCTACATAGGAAAACACCAAGAATCAGAAAAGACACTATTTAACATTTAAGATGACAAAATATCCCTCAGAAGGCAGGGGTTGAAGTCACTGTATATGTCTTCAGGGTCTATCCCCCCGGTGCAATGCCACCATTCAGTGTAGTACTGCACAACACGTTCTTGAATGGTGACTGGGACTCTCTCCCGTTTCATGAAGGTCTTCATCGCCTAAAACAGATAGCATACAGACTACAGAACAGATGAAGAAGCTGCAGGGTAAATCATTCAGTTTTCCCCTCTCAAAACTCAAAATAATTACATTCACTGCATGACTTATCTCAATATGTTAAGCTAAGCCACTTTGCTTGATATGATACAATTACTTGTTTCATTAGTTTACAATTACCTCTAACTTTTCCTCAAAGGCTTCCTGGAAACACTTCTTGTTGGTTTGGGCAGAGCTGATATGTCCCACCATAATAATTACCAGCATTTTAGACACGATTATTAAAACAATGCACATCATGACTTCTCCTAGGGTTGTTGGAGTTATGTCGCCATAACCTGTTGTTGTGCAGATCTGTATCACCCAGTAGCAGGCATAGGTGTACATCTGAGCAAAGTTGGATATCTCTGTAAAAGAAAATGAAATCGGGGGATATACGCAATTACTGCAATGGCGTTTTCTCATTCTAAATACGTGAAGATTTTTTTTCAAACTTTACCTGTTGCACCCACCCATGACCATATGCCATATATCCAAACAAATGCCCCGCAATGCACAAAGAGAATTGCGCATACAGAGGCCTTGGTGATCCTTATCCACAGAAGACTAAATAAGGGAAAATTCAAAAAGAAAAAACATTCAAATACTTTTCTGCACTTTACAACCATCCAACAATGTAGTTTTTGTAAAGAGTCTATTACCGAGGTGAAGAATTCTAAGTGACACCTTGTTAAGTTTCCTAAATGTGTGGATTTACTTATGGATTTTGGTTAAAGGTCATTGCAAGTTCAAATTAAAAAGACATACTTGGACATAATGGTTTTCGCCTCTCTCTGCATAGTCACAAACAGTGCAATTATCCGTGGTAAATGAGCCATCCGAATGTAAACAATCATGGAGAGAAATGTAGTCGGATCTTTGTTGTACGTTGGGTGCAAAACCAGCAGACCGTAGGGAAGCGAGCAAAGCAGATCAAAGATGAATCCCACTTTTCTCTTCAAGTAGTTCTGGGATGTGGATTTTATGTCTGAAATGTATACTCCGCTTTCATCATTATAACCAATGTGAAACTTCAGGATCATCTGAAAGAAAGACGCCATAAAATATGAGTAATGTATCCCTTTTCATAAGAATATTCTAGATCTGAATGTAAAACAGTGGAACCTACCTCCATCGTCACGATGAACTCAACGATTGATGTTAGCAGGAAAAGAAACCAGTTGACACCAGATACAAACTGCTGTAGAGAGAAACACAGTGGAGATTTCCATTTTTTGCTATCTAAGGGGATTCCTTATATGCAGCAAAGATACTGTACACACCATGTATGTCGATGCCCAGACAAGGAAGGTGATCAGAAGACATGATATATACTGATAGAGCCATCGTACAGTGTTGTCTGGATCAATGGTTTTATTGTGTATTCTTCTAATGTGCATGAAAGGTATCATACATTTTTGTCTAACTGTTGCCCATAGAAATTGAAAACGACGTCCAAGAAGTATAGCTCTGTGATTTCTCATAAGCTTTCTCTGGGGTTTCACATCTGTCAGAAAGACAAGTGTCACAGTGCATGAACATGACATATGCATTTAAAATCTCTTGAATTGTTTCGCTGTTGGTCATGGCTATAGTGAGCAGAACATTCTGGACAGATGCCACACAGTGTGTCTTACTTGACTTTAAATCGTAAGAAAAGCTCCAGATCACTTACAGTGCGTCTCTCTCCGGAAGAACTCTGCTACAGTTTGGGCGTCTCTGGATGTTTGGATTCTTAACAGGGTTTCCTGATGTAACTGGGCTTTCATCACGTCACTTGCTATTTTTATTTGCTCATAAACGGCAGGGTAGTACTGAAATGTTTCATCAAGACTTTTCTTTGACAAAACATATATATCACAGTCAGTAACAGCTCTGTAAAAAAGCAGATGACCAATGACCACTTGATACCATCAAGGCTTAGGTTAATGTGTTTTTTAAATCAATGTTAAATAAGTCTAAACAGCAAGTTGACATGAAATTATTCTGATCCTGTTTTTTTAAATGTTGCTTCTTTAAATGTCAGTTAGAGATTAAATACACAATAAAAACATGTCTGCATGCATTAAGTGAGAAGTCTCCCGAGTTTATAATGTACAACACAATTACAAACATTTTAGGAAATGCAAATTTCACCAAGAATTGATTTTCCCAATGCTTTATGGTTTAAGAGAATCTTGATATTATATCTAGTATACCTACACAGTAAAGTACAGCAATACAAACCTTACAGAGGCAATTCTTCGTTCTTCCAGCAGCAAATTTCTTTCCCCAAAATACTGTCCAGCTTTTAACGTTACAATTACTTGTGATTCATCCCTTGACAACACTTGCACTTCTCCCTTTTCGATGTAGTAAATCTACAGAAAATATATATTTCAAAAATGTCCTCCTTCAAATGTCTTTCGGATGGATATATATATCTAGCATCTACATAATTCTTAATAAGCACTCGGAAAACAAAAAAAAAATCACCTCAGCTCCAGAGTCGTTCTTCTTGTATACGTAATCACTGGCTCTGTAAAGGCATGAATCAATTTTTCTGGCTACCAGCCGAATGAAGCCTATATCACTTTCGAGCTGATTCCTGCAATCCTGTGTCAACATGTTATAAAAAGGCTTCTGCAAGTAATACCATGTCATCATTAATCTAATACGTCGTTAATTTCATCTCATCCAGAGAACAGATAAGATGATGAAGCGAGATCAGGTCTATTATATTTTACTGATGAAAAGTACAAGAATTAGTGAAGATGTCAATTACTTTGAGTTTTCCTGCTGCTCTGATCCATCGGGGAGGGGTCTTAAAATTGTGTCTTTCCTCACTCTGCACATTTATGCCAAACAACTAGAGCAGATAAAGATATGTTGAAATGACAGAACAAAGCCAACATTGCAGTAAGTCTTATACAAGTAAAAATCAAGAACACAAAGTTTACATTTGTTATAAAACCAGCATAGATGAATATTGATATGTCACCAACTAGTGCAGAGGGCAAACAGTCAAACAGCATGTCCTGATGGACTCCTTTTGTGCGTGTCCAATGAAATTGGTCAAATTGAATTATGCTTTTATACAAGGCCCCAGTGATGTTCTTTCTCTTAATAAACAGAGGAAAATTCAAGTTAACAAAATTTTGTCAAATATAAATAAATAAATAAAACACGATCAGATTATACAAGAAAAATCTCTACCTTCAAGTGCATTTTCATGCTCCTAATTTTTTCTGTATAAGCAGATCTTAAAGCACCTGTGTTGACCATTATGGAGGTAACAGTGCCAGATATCCAGCCCCAAAACATAACTGATGTAATCATTATCATAATAGCGATGGTTTTCTGAGAGGTGCGAGTGGAAGAGTCAGTTAAAAAGCATGATTGTAAATGTATAACGCAAGTCCAAGGTTGGCAATTGATCCAATATTGATCAAATTTGATATAAATAAGTTGAGTACTGTGCTAACTGCGAACCTTACGGTTAAGGTTTGATAAGGATGGATGTCTCCAAATCCAACCGTGGTTATTGTTGTGGTGGCGAAGTAAAAGCTCACCAAATACAACTCTGGGAAAGTAACAGTACCTTGAATAACAAAAACATCAAATCAGTTGTTTAATCGCCATTTGAACAATCATATTATATCCTACATCACAATATATAGGTTTAACTGTATTATTGGGATGCAAAAAGACAAATCAATAACTTTGTTCCACTAGTTTAAAAGAGAACCACATACCATGGTCGATATCAAATGAGCTGTCCAAGTGTGTCACCCAAGACAACCGTGTGCAGTTGTGCTTTATCTCTGGTAAAAAATAACTGTGTACATCACTGAAAAGATCACCTGCAGGGCAAACACTTGCAAAACAAATGCAAGCGCTGAAGTGTAGAAAAAGAATACAGTACAACAGCAACTTAAGGAAAGTGAGGATGTTTTTTTGTTTTTGTAATGTCCTTCTGCAGAAATGAAAAAGTAATAGGCACGCGGTACAACTGGAAAACATGAGGGATCCTTAGGTATGCATAAAAATGCAATGCTTCATTGTTGGAGTAGAGGCCATTTTCACTTAATGGTGAAACCACCGCCCAACCCAGAATTTCCCAGGGAAAGCAGGTAATGAAATCCACGATGAAAACTGTTTTGATATAATGGCGTGCCGTCTCCAGCGTGTTGACTTGAAGATCGTCATCTTGGTAGAAAGCGACATGCATGTGGATATACATGTCCATCCAGCAAAGCAATTCGAGTACGTAACAAGTGATCCACAGCTCTGTGTTGTAGTG
The DNA here is from genome assembly GCA_033220385.1 of Triplophysa yarkandensis. Lineage (NCBI taxonomy): Eukaryota > Metazoa > Chordata > Actinopteri > Cypriniformes > Nemacheilidae > Triplophysa > Triplophysa yarkandensis. The sequence continues at coordinate 958,839 of CM065676.1, forward strand.
TAGAAATGCAAAAAGCAACGAGGACATGACGCTGACTGCAATGGCTAAAACAGTTCGAAAAATCACCCATCTTACATAAAGTGAATGGCTGGGCATAATGGCATTCCTAAAACAGAATAAGAACAATTTAAGAAAGACAAATATTTTTTTAGGGGGTTGTGTCAGTGTTTAAATCAATTAGTTGGAAGAATGATACTTCTAATTGTATAGGAAAGTTCTACTTTTAGGAATAGAACTGATTGAACCACTTTCTACTTAAAGGTTTTCTCCTGATCTACGATAGGAAATGTAAAAAGTATCAGTTTACTTACTTCATTAAGAAAACTGGTAGCCAAGACCATAAGAAAAAATGAGCAATGTGTTCCATTAAAGTTCTGTCGAAACACAAATGCACAGATACACTATATTAAACAGTCAATACATACTGAACAAACTATTCTTACACTCCTCCGTTCTGACAGTGCACAGCACAAAGATTTTTTTTTTATTTTAATACCTTAATTGTGTCACGATTTCAACGAAGCTGACTGTACGTTTCCTCCGTGTTGATGTCAGAAGTCAAAACAGCGTTCATTTTCGTCTCTTTCAAGAAACCTATTTGCTTACCTTGGTCTCTTTGGTCTTCGCTGAAGTTCCCTGTATTTTTCAGCACCTGTTCCTTCTTCTGATCCAGCATAGATTGGAATGTTTTCAAAGTCCTCAACATCTGAAAATATTTGATTTGATTTATTTCTTTAAAACAATGACCCTTAAATCTGAGCTATACTGAACATGATATAGACAAATGTGGTGATATTGTCATAAAACAAACTCAAGTAAACTGGTAAAGTCGTCAGAATTAAATCTTTCAACAGACCTTTTAATGATATAGAAATGCTTTGAAAAGAACTCACAGCACTTTGTTTTTGTGCAATATCTACGGCCTTGAAACTTGGCTTTATTTTGTTTGTGTACAGCATCAGCTTGTTTCGGAATTCTGCTTTGCCTCCTCATTTTGCTCTCCACAGTCTTTACCAAGGTCATGAAGTATTCTGTATCTGTTTGTAGATGTTCAATTCGCCTAGAAGTGGGACCGTTTTATTTTGTAAATAAAGTTTTTTAATTTTAATATTTGACTAAAATTTTATTTATAATTCACTTCTGCTTGTCTAATGAAATTTACATTTTTTGCCCAGGATGCTTCTCAAGAATTTTTTCAACCCTTTTAAAATCAACAGATATAATTTCACAGCATGTCATTGCTCGTATGGTAAACATGGCTGGTTTTTCAAACAAAAAACCTTCCTGCAGAAACGAAAACAGACAAAAGGTTGATTAATGTAAAACAAATGAACTACAAATAATCAATACATTGCCAAGTATTTGAGCATTACCTCTCCAAAATACATCCCTGTCTCAAAGCAACCAACAATCTCTGAAAAATCATCACTCAAAATCTACAAAACAATTGACACATTACTTTCACATCTCAGACAATGGTTAAAATCAAGACATAAAATAATGCTTATGTTTAGTATATTAAATTATAAATTCAATTCTTAGTAACAATTGAGTCATGTTTTTTTTACATTTTATGTATGTGTGTTAAGCATTAAAATTATCTTCATTCGAAGGCTTTTTTCTGACATTTTTTTATGAACAGTAATTAATCGAATGATTGACTGTCACAGTGGTATTGTATATATTAGTATATATAATTCTGAAATACTACTGGACTGGATATTATACAGTGTGTGAACTTTTCGGCTGACCTGACATGTTCCTCTTCGAATACAAAAGAGCTCTCTCGTGAAAGTGTTACAGTACTGGATTATTTCTCCTATAGGAAAAAAGTACAAGGTTGAGACTAAAGAAAGGTCCAGTGTGAAGGACTCTCCAGCTTCTGCAAAGTAAGGAATCTGTAAAAACAAACAAATATTGATGGCTCACTTCAAATAAAAACAATACTTACATTTAACGAGATAAATATGATACTAACCTTTGATAGATATTCCCCTCTTTCTTTCATTAGCACAGTGTTCTTAAGATCAAATGGCAGGTCCTGCAAAATATAGGGCCCTCTTGGGTGTGCTTCACCTCTGAAACAAATCAAATCAATGTTTTTAAGTGTGTCATAGTAAAATAAGTGGGTGTATTGATTGTAGTTTGTATGAAGTCAAATAAACATCACTCAAATCTCACTTGAAGGAAATGTGAATACAAACATTAGCTGCTTTCATAGCTATTATCTGTTTTTTTCTTCAGAAACCACTCTAAGTGTTTTGTCAAGGTTAGTTTATATTCAACAATTTAAAACTTGTCAAAAGACAAAATGTTGGTCATGACTCATGTCTATTTGCCAAAAGTTAAACATACTTGTATATAGACCAAAGGTGATTCATATATTCCATCACTCGCTTTTGTTGGGATTCAATGAGTTTGTGACGATCCATAAAGTGGCGCATTGCCAAAAGAAGATCCTGGAACCTTGCCCTGAGAAAAGCAATGTTTGTGAATTACTGAAATCATTTCTTGAACAAATAAATCAAACAGTTGATAGTGAGCACAGGAGAAAGAATTACACATTGCTATGCTACAGGTACATTTTCAGATTGTGAAAATTACTCAAATTCACCTTTTAGCATTTTCACAAGATATTGTGGCAATAATCTGGCTAATGAAGTAGTTAAAGCTCAGAATGCCAGTTATGCCAACAAAAACAGCAAGAATTTGTTCTAATGGAGAACCAGGCAAAATGTCACCATATCCTAAAAATAAAAGCAAAAATGTGATTTTTTTTTTTTAAACAATTTGTCACTTGTTTTTTAAAGGAACTTTTCCTTTTACCTTCACACTGACAAGTAAATATGCTAGACAGACAGCTAGTAAAATCACTCTAATAGCTCCATAAAGAACTCACAGACACCTGTCATAATTGTCACTGTCCAATAAGCTGCATTTACATAATGATAGAAGTTGCTCGGAACCGAATTAAGTCCAATATTGTATGCCCATGAATCCTCAAGACAGCTTAACAATAATTTAAACCCAGAAATAACAAATTGAATCAAACTGTACAACTTGATATACAAACATATTTTCAATTCTTTGATAATTGGTATAATTTTTCCTTTCTAATATCCTAAAATTTTACGAAACTCACTTTTCTTCGGAGCATGCTGAGATGTACAACACGCCAGCACAAAAGTGCACAGTGAAAACGAGGAAAAAAAGGCATTTTGCAGTCCTTTGTACAAGTAGGTTGCTATATATGTCACATTCCTTTTTGCAGAAATGCAAATAAATCTGAAACCATAAGAGAGCAGATGTGGTGAGCCTTTTAATAAAAGTGTTTTAAATCAACTGATTCTACCACCTCTCCAAACAAAAAAACAACTGTCAAAAACGATGTCAAAAAAAAATCAAACATACCCTACGAAGCCAAATAAGTCTATTTGCTCTTAATAGGCTTAGCATTCTCCAATGTGCAGCACCGGGCTAGACCACAAAAATGAAATCCAGGGGTAAAACAGCAAGGAGATCATAATACAAGTTCCAAGATTTTTTATACGTTTTAAATATCACTGCTGTACTGCCCACATATCCTAGAGAAACACAAAAAGTTCAATTAAATATACAAGACCAAATAAATATACAAAATAAAGATGCTCAATATGTCCGCGTTTATTCAAAAGTTCTTTCTTACCATCTTCAGTCGGAATTTCAGTCCGAAGAGTTATAAGTATGTCCAACATACCAATTGTGAAGTAAAAAATACTCCAGCTTTTACTGTAGAGCCCTGGTTAAACAATGTGGAAAAAACAATATCTAATTATTCAAATGATATTGATCTTAGAGTAATGTGCTTCCTTTGATTCATAATTTAAACTGAAAATGGTTCTACCATGTTTCTATCTAATATAAAAATAATTAAAACCTTTAAATTGATTAATTTAATAACTGATGAATTTAAAAACTGTTGATTAAACAGATACATACCCGTAGTCTCTGCAGTGTTGGTGAAAAACATAATCCAGGTAACCACAAAAACAGAAATATTCATGCAGAAGAAAAAGAAAATCCCCCAGATCTTTCCAAAATAACTTTCGGGGTGGATAGTTACCTTCCAAAAAGACTGGGGAAACAAACATATAAATGTTAAGGTCTACTCTACATATTTCAGGAAATAAATCCAGAGCTTTAGGGAGAAAGTGATGTTTACATGCGGTTACAAAATTTTAATAAGAAGTCATTCATGCTATGAAGTAAATGCTTTTTCTCACCTTGGTGTTTGGTAAGTATTTTTCAATCCGATGAAAGTGGCATTTAGTACTTTCTCTAAAAGATCTAAATATTCTCTTATCATTTGCCTAGAACACACAATCATAATTAGGAATGGTCAGGTTTGACCGTAAAACTGAACTGAGCTCTCCTCTGTTTCTACATGCTTTTAATGGAAAGGCTCAATAAGTTTTTTTTAACAGATTTGCTCGTGGCACACAGTTGTCTCATGACATTTGCAACCTACCGGAAGGTTGTCACTCAGGTCTTTTTGAAAAACAACATTTTGTGGAAGTGAACCAAGATCAAGATCAAGTGCGTCTTGTAGAGGATATTGGAAATTTTCAATACGCCTCCTTGAAGCTTCTCTAATCTTAACACCAGCTTAAAAACAAGATGTGAAGTTATATTAATGTGCGCTTTATTGAAGGTTCATAATTATTCTAAATAACAAAACAAACATCTTAATAACACCAAATAGCATGAGAAAATGTTAATACCTTCAGGGTAGTCAGCAAAGAGTGAGATCAGATCTTTTCGTTTTAATATGCAGATTTCACACATTGTCAATGCACATACTGTAACATTCCTAGGAATGTCGTACAGCAAGTGAGCCTAAAACAACCAAATAACGCCTTGAAACTTTAGATTTTAAGATCTGAAAGAATGAAATGAATCACAAAAGCTGAAGCAGCATTATCAGACTTGATGAGGAAACACAACACACACAGAGTTGGAACTTAATGATGAAAATAATCCAGATAAACACGGATTCTGAAAATCTCTGTTTGGTTTTCTGCAATAATTCTGATTCATTTCCGTTGATGTTGTTTTCTGTCATGATGTCAAAGAGCTGACAGTCTACACTGACATAATAACAAAAGTTTGACTCTGTACACAGGTGTAGAGTTTAATAGATTAACATTAGGGTAAAGTAAAATAGCCATTGCACTTTTCCCCTGAACACTAGATGTGCTATAGCGACATCTGCAGGTGCAAATGGTTACATGCTGCTAGTGAAGTTACCATCAGACAGATGTCAAAGATGATTTATGTATGTAGATTTAAATCATCTTCATTCAGTTCACACAGAGAGTTATACACTTATTACAATAAAATGCACAGAGACGTAATAAAGTATTAGATTTAACTGCATTTATACATGATTTTATCAACACAAAAAATGATTAACGCGTGTACAATCTGAAATGAGTAAAATGTAGATAGATGAGACAATAATGATGTGACCTGATATGATGAAGATGTTGTCTGTAATCAGATTGTGATGCAGATGTTGTTCAGCAGTAGATGATGAGAATAAATGATTCATCTCTGTGGATGTTGAATGATGAACGCTTTGCTCTCATTAAAATAAACTTTTATTTCATGACACTATTTAAAATGTTTTTTTTTCATGTGTGATAGCTATTTTCTCTCAGAAACACTTTATGTTGTTTATTGTTACTTCAACTAGAAATATCAGAGATGAACTTTTAATACGGTGGTCTAAACTAATTGTTGAAAGTGATGATGTCATCAAATACACACCCACAATCAAAATATCCGTTAACACAATCTGATTCCAGCTCACATCATATTCATCACATCTATAATTCATATTAGATGTTCAAATTAGTGTCATGTTGTCATCTAACAGACTGATGAGTGTCTTTGACAGTTGGTTAATAAAATGCGTGTGAAACTCTTGATTAAACGTCATTTTCTGTATTTCTTTAGCTCCATCAGTCACACTTGAATGTGTTTTTGTGTTTGTTCAACATGTTTCTAACATCATGACTGAATACAACATCAGCAACATAAGTTCACACTGGTCAAATGACACATTTATATCACAGACAAGTAAAGAATTACAAATTATATTGGATATATCAGAGAAATCAGAAACATGCAGAATAAGTGTTTATCTGGAGATTCCGATCATGCTCTTAATTCTGTATGCGTTGTGTTTTCTCATCAAGCTGCTTCAGTTTTTGGGATTCATTTGATTCTTTCATATCTCATACAGATTATTTGTCTCATGTTGTCATCATGGGAACAGAAGTTGATGATTTGGGCTACATCTTATTATACTATGATCACTGGTCTGTATTTTATGGCATGTATCGCGTTTGAAAGATATCTTTTGGTTGCTCATCCAATCTGGCACAAAACTCATCAGACACTGAAATTCTCCTCTTCGATTATGATTTTGTTTTGTCATTTCACTGGGACTGGGAGTATTGGATGATATAATGCCATCTCTTCACTGCTGTTGTGCATCAGACACACAACAGATTTCAGTTACATACACAACCAGAGCATCATAATGTACACTAGACTAACTAGCTGTGTGATTCTGTGTGTATCTTCACATCTATTGAAATGTGTAACTGCATTTGAAATATCCAAATGTAAATTATATTTCTGATATTAAAAGCATCATTTATATAATGTAAAAGGCATCTGTTTAGGACACATGACATGGAGTTCGACAGGTAATACTCTTAAGGGTTAAAAAAAAGATTTTCTCAAATAGAAACAGAACACATCATTTGGTATTAAGCACATATACCCTAAAATATTTCTATATCACTGAATATTGTCTTTTTATGAAGAATACGATTCCATGAATGTGACAATCCATAAAATAGCCCTTCCTTTACTAAAAATAAAATAAATTCTAAAAAACTTGAAGAGAGAACTTTTCACATCATCGCCCATATTATAATAATTACTTTATTAAACTAAATGTATGACCATAAAACAATTTGCCTCAACTCCGCTGGTTTTAGATCAAATAAAAAATATAGAAACTAAAATATAAATGCCGTATGTTTAAACTGTAAAAAACTTTTGCCTTATTTTCATGAATTCTACCATCTATGAGTCTCCTGTTTGCCAGTAAAGGGTGACTTAACCAGAATATTACGTATTATATTTTCCTTAACCCTTTAACCCTAATTAGACCTTAACCTGCAGCTTAATTCATTATTCACATCTCAGTGAAAAGAGTTTGGCCTTGGATAATGTAGGTGAACATTCACCCGTAGTGCACTCACCAGGCCTGATCTCCGTGTGTTTGGCTACAATGCTGTGAGCTCTCTCTCGGAGAATGAAGAAAACGATGAAGTCTTTAACCCGTGAGTGTGCTATATCATTTTGCATGAAACATTGGTCCAGAGTGACGGTTTACGAGTAGATTTTTATGCCATATAAAAATTTATATAATCCAAGTGATGGTTCTCCCAAAAATGTAAATACTATCATCATTTAATCACCCATAGTCAAACCTGTAGGACTTTCTTTCTTCTGCAGAACACAAAAGGTATTTTTTAAAATAGTTCGGAACAGCAATGGCACCTATTCGCTTCTATTGTGTGACTTGGTTTCCAAATATCTTTTGTAGTCTGCGAAAAAATGTCATATCCTACAGATTTTTTACTGAGCAAATGATGACACACTTTCCATTTTTGGTTGAACAATCACTTTAAGTATTCAGCATGTTTGTTTAACAATGTGATTCAATATTGGTTCTATTTTGTTTGAACATTTGTGTAGTGTTAAAAAGCTAAACAGTGCTTCTCCAGGAGAATTGTTACATTTTGCAAAATGATCTTTAGAAGATTTGATTGGTGTACCTGTCCTAAACTATTTTTCATTAAATTGAATTGTAATGTACACACTGATGTTACATTTTTGTTTTCCTTTAGTTTCACATTTATTAAGAACATACCAAACCGATCACAACAGTCTAGACCCGTGCGAGACTAGGCCGTGCGGGACAAACCACCAAAAACAAGGAGCACACCTGCTGCTACCCTCGTGCTTGATTTGGTGAGTTTGATCTGGAAGATCAGGAAGATCTATTGGCAGAGCCATGTAACACACTCAGTTCTGTTATAGTTCTTAAAAAATTAGATGCTAGAATGCGTTCCATACTTATTTGATTTGATTAAGAAGTGGTCACTTGTCGTATAAGAATCCTGTTTTTGTTCAACCTTAGGATGAAACCCTCGTGTTCAGTTCACTTAATGTGATTCCTGAGGCTGAATACACATTCAACACATGCTTTCAAGAACACAAATACAAGGTTGGTAAATTTGTTACTTTATCCAGGAAAAGTCATGATGCTGTACGAAATCTTGCATTTCTATCAAAGGACATAGTTTGTATCATTCATAAAGTGTTTTTTCACAGGTCTACCTGATCCTCAGACCGTATGTGAAAGATTTTCTGCAAGCCATGACAAAACATTTCGAGGTAAAATTATTTTATAATGATGATTTCTAAACACAGATTGTTGCAACTGAATAAATATTTTCTATTTCAGATGTTTGCATATACGTCTGCTAAGAAAGAATACGCAGAAAAGATTGTGGACCTATTGGACCCACACAAAAAGCTCTTTAGATGAGCCGTATGCTGACTGCAAACAAACGTTCAGTTAGTTTCAATGTTGTGCTGCTTTTTTAAACACCCTCTTATATTCTTGTTTTGATTGCGCAGTAGCTATTTATTGTCTGAAACATGTTATCAGTCTTTTTCTGAGACACATTTCATGAAATGCATGACCAGGCTTATTTTTGCACCAGCAGAAAGAATTGCAATCTTAACACACCATAAATATGAATGACAAAATGATTCTACTTAAAGGGAAGAATGAAATGAATTTGAATTGTATTTTTATTTCAAGACATCGTTTGTATCAGGATGACTGTGCTTGTATGCTTGGACACTATGTTAAAGACTTGACCGTGCTGGAGAGAGACCGGTCAAAAACCGTCATCCTAGACAACGCCCCTCACACCTTTCCTTATCATGTAAGTCTGTCTGTAACATGCAAAAGAATGCTGAGATTTTGGTGATTTAGGTGGGACATGGTTAATAACTGTTGATATGTGTTTTTTTTTTTTTTTTTTCTTGCATGTCTGTTAATGATGATGGATTTATTGTGTTTGCAGGGCTTGACTTTAGAAATGTTCTGAAGTCACTGAAGACTAATGATTAAATAGAAAAGTGTGTAGTGCTATTACTTTCTAATGAATGCAAGTAAACTCAGAATATTTGCCAGCCAAAGCTAAATGTGTTTTAAACCTTTTAAATTTTGCTAAGCACAGCGTTTATATGCATTTCACTCATAGTCACAATGGTCAGCTGGAGTTCTGACTCTCGTGAAGATTAGAGCTAGAATCTTTATTTAGTAATACTTCTTGAGATATTTGTACAGGTTTGTGTTGTTGGAGTGTTTTTTTCTTCACCCTTATTTTCTTCAGAATTCCTTTATTTGTGGTCTACACATTAGACTGTTTTAAAGGGAATTATGGCAGATAACCAATAAAATAAGGAAAAATACTTCTTCATAAAATAAAATCATTTATTTCTTAAACATAAGTTTGTCGGGGCTCCTTTCATGAGCCATTATTTTATACTTCATTAAACTCTATAATAATTTTCTCTCTCCAGCATCCTCCTGCAGATCCTTGGAAGAGTATAAGCACAAAGCAGCAGTATTAACAGTATCCCATTATGTACTGCCAGTGTGATCCACATCTCTGCCTCCTGCCGTCTTGTGATCCTATCCCAGGGGAACCGACGATTGATGCAGGTTCCATTAGGGGGGTAATGGGCGGAGCAGGGTGGGCAGGTGAGGCACTGTGTGTTAAGTGGACCGTCACAAGTGTCACATGTGTGATGGCACGGAATGCTTGTGCGAGAGGGACGACTGCTGTTTTGTTCTTTTATGTAATGATGAAATGGGCAAAACACCAGGCAGAACTTCTCGCAGAGGTAGTAGGGGTAAGCGCACACTGGAACATTTAGCAAATTGCAAGTTAGTTATGATAACCAGACAATTTTATGAACTTAACTGACAATTCTGACACTACAAAACCACTATGTTTTGTGTCATTAAAGACTCTTGTAACCCTTCGTTAAGGTATATCAAAAGGGTAACAGGTAATTAGTTATCTTTAAAAGCAATTGGACCAGTAACAGAAGATGCTAAATCTTTAAGAGCCAATGGTTTGACATCAATAAGGACAGGAGACAGTAATTTGAGTTATTGTGATCACTCTTTGTTTAACAACAGAAAAAAATAACAACAGTGTAACAATTTGGTTCAGAGAATATACATAAAGAAATAAGAAAATAATAAAGCCGGCATAAGTTTCCCTTAAAACAAGAGAAATAAAACCCAGTTCCAAAAATAGTCTTATTGTTCGTTGGGGCCCTTTTTTTTTCTTTTTAGTTAAATCAGTTTCGTGACAGTATCAGTATGCCAGTGCTCGTGGATCCTACCACACCATCCGTGAGGGAGGGAAAATGAGACTGCGCATAGACTCATGCTCGTGGGTCCGTGGCTCGCCACCCAACGTATGCTGGGAATCTTTCGTGGGTTCAGAGTGCGAACATCCAATCCCGATCCAACCGGAAGGCTTCAACTCCAGGTCGGCGTGACTTCCGATCCATGTGCATCACTGGAATGAATCTGGCACAAAAAAAACCTGACCTATGGATTGGCCAGAGGAAATCCAAAAGCTCATTACATTCATATTGTGTCTGTCACATGAATTATCACTAATCAATAACATTCCACTTTATATCAACTGGCTCAAATCATGTTCTCAAGAAGATTCAGTCGCACGACAATAATATATCAAGTATCAGATCCAATTGTTTATAATAGTGAACTATAAACATATCCTAAAGCGCTTTTACATCCACGTTCGTCCATTATAAACAAAAACAATTTCAAGTATTAATGATTATTGCTATTTGAAGTAGTAAAAACTCACAACACAAATTCAATACAAATACAAAATAAATTTGTGCAAAACAAATAATGCAAGAAAACTCAGAGATCCAGGAGGTAATAGTAAGGCTAAGAGTGCTTTATCATCCCTCCCTGCACCGGTAACATTGAGGGAATGCACTAAAAATTTTACCTCCTAAATCACTCAGCAGAAATTCACACACGCATTTAACACTTTTTTTCTTTAACACACATAGTAAACATATTGACATAGAAAACAGCATCTTTTGCAAACCAACTGGAATAAATCCATTATTGCAAGGATAAGAGTGCATGTAGCACTGAACACCTAAGCTAGTGGGATAGCTAGACTCACATTAGCAGCTTTAACAAAGTGATACAGCATTGAGTCGCTATTACAGCCGTTAACAGCCTTTCTAAAGGCAGCTTATCAACTGTTACCACTTCTTTATTATGTAACCCAACAGGTCTCAGTTTTATCCTCACTCACCGTTGAGTTAATGAATGGGTCTCTCTATATTGGCTGTCTGATCAGCGGCAACCATCTGCCGACCGCGCTCTCTATAAAGTGTAAACATGACAACATAGCAGTCATCATAAGTTTAGTATCCTCATAGTTAATGAAATCTCGTTGGAGGGGATATTTATGTTTCTTACCCTATGGATGGTAATTGCAGAGGTGGGTAGAGTAGCCAAAAATTGTACTCAAGTAAAAGTACTGTTACTTCAGAATAATATGACTCAAGTAAAAGTAAAAAGTAGTCATCCATATACTTACTTGAGTAAAAGTAAAAAAGTACTCGGTGAAAAAACTACTCAAGTACTGAGTAACTGAGTAACGTCTGATTTATTTTTTCAACAAGCATTCAATCAGACAGACAATACAAAATAATCATGTTTAAGCAAACTATAGTTCCTCAAATCAATAAAATAAATAACAATTAATTAATTACAAAATAGCTTAAATTAAAAAATACAGATAAATTCAAGTACTTAAAAAATAAAATAAATAAAATAATAAAAAATAAATAAGCACAAGTAACACAAATTTTCAAACCTTTATACTTTTTTACGGTTCAATCCATATCTCGATTTCTGTTTGGTCCCTGAAAAAATTGATAATTAAAATTAATTTGAAAATTTGCTACATTTCAGAATAATATATTTGTTTTCCTTAAAATTTCCATTAGCAGTAACTTAAAAACTTTGCAGTTTGAATGATGTCCTGCATAAACAAAATGACAGAGTATGTTTTAATGTTTCCACTGTGCGCCACACACACGCACACAGACACGCACACACACACACACACACACACACACACACACACACACACACACACACACACACACACACACACACACACACACACACACACACAGACAGACAGACGCACGCACGCACGCAGACACACACACGCACACACACACACACGCATGCACGCAGACACACACACACGTAGACACACACACGCACGCAGACACACACACACACACACACACACACACAAACACACACACACACACACACACACACACACACACACACACACACACACACACACACACACACACACACACACACACCATTTGGATGTTCTGGGTGATTGTAGCTCAGGTCGAGTTCTCTTAGGTGTGACGGGTTTGAACTCAGAGCTGAAGCCAAAGAACAACATCCTTCGTCTGTCACCATACAACCTGATAACCTACAAACACACAACAACATGTTTTCAGTATTCACATTATTTGTCATGTTATAAATCCAGTATATATAGACACACACCTCAGTATCTGTAGATGACAGTTTGTGTTCTTGAAAGCATCAGAGATCAGCTTCACTCCTGAATCCTGAAGATCATTGTTACTCACATCAAGTTCTCTCAGAGGACAATCTGAGGACTGAAGAGCTGAAGCGATGATTTTTCACGACTCAACATTGAGATCACAGTCAGCAAATCTGAAAGAGAAGAAAAGCATTTTAGAAAACCTTTTTTCAGTCTCTTGACTGTAATACATGAATGTAATCCTCACAGAGCTCTTGTGCAGTTGTTGACAGCTGGTATGAGTCTTCTTCTACCCTCCTGTGTTGTGTTGTATTTCTTCAGATCAAACTCATCCATCACCTCCTCTGACATCTGAAGCATGTAGGCTATTGCTGAACAGTGAGCAGCAGAGAGTTTCTTCTCTGAGTGTTTGTCTGATCAAACTCCTGAATCTCTCTGTAAAGAGTCTGATCATTCACTTCCAGAAGACACAAGAACAGATTGATGGATCTTTCAGATGACAAATCACAGTCCTCTTTGATCTTTTCTTTAATATATGCAGAAGTTTTCTTGATGGTTTGTGATGTTTCCAGTGTGTGTCAGTAGATCATGTAAGAGTTTCTGATTGGACTCTAGTGAGATGCCCTGCAGAAATCTCAAGAAAAGATCCAAATGACCATTTTCACTCTTAACAGCTTTATCAACTGCACCTCTCAGTAAAGTATAAATTACATTCAAAAACTGTGACATCTCTTGTTTCCTGTAGTAGTAAAACACGTAGAACGCAGCAAGAAACTCTTGAAAGGTGAGATGTATGAAGCTGTAGATTTTCCTCTGATGAAGGACAGATTCCTCCTTAAAGATCTCAGTAAAGATGCCAGAATACAGTGAGGCGTCAGTGATGTCTATCCCACACTCTCTCAGATCCTCCTCATAGAACATCACATTGCCCTTCATCAGCTGTTTGAAAGCCACTTCAGCCAGTTTCACAATCATTTCATTCTCTGGACCTCTCTCTGGATCATACTTCTCATTCTTCCTCTTCATCTGGATCAGTAGGAAGTGGATGTACATTTCAGTCAGAGTTTTGGTTATTTCTTCTTCTTCAAGGATGTTCTGAAGTGCAGTGGATGAGATCCAACAGAAGACTGGTATGTGACACATGATGTGGAGGCTTCTCGCTCTTCTAATGTGTGACATGATTCTGTTGGCGTGATGTTCGTTGCTGATTCTCTTCCTGAAATATTCCTCCTTCTGAGCGTCATTGAATCCCTGGATTTCTGTCACACATGTGATGTATTTGGAGGGGATCTGATTGACTGCTGCTGGTCTGGAGGTGATCCAGATGAGTGCTGAGGGAAGCAGATCTCCTTTCATGAGGTGTGACATCAACACAGCCACTGATGAAGTGTCAGTCACATCAGAAACTTTCTGACTGTCTGAAAACATCAGTTCCATTCTGCTTTCATCCAGACCATCAAAGATGAACACAACTTTACACTCCTCATAAATCTTTTGAGTCTAGATCTACAAGTTCAGGATGAAAGTACAGCAGAAGTTTATGAAGACTGTAGCGATGCTCTCGAATCAAGTTCAGCTCTCGAAACGGAAGCACAAACATGAAATCTAAGTCCTGATTGGCTGTTCCCTCGGCCCAATCCAGAATGAACTTGTGCACAGAGACTGTTTTTCCAATCCCAGTGATACCTTTAGTAAGAACACTCTTGATGTTGTGTGTTTGATGTGATTGAGGTTTAAAGATGTCATTGCAGTAGATTGAAGTGTCTTGTAAGTCTTGTGTTCCTCTGGGCTTTTTCTCCATGTGTAAAACCTCATGTTCTTCATTCACTCCTTCACTCTCTCCCTCTATGATATACAGCTGTGTGTAAATTCTCTTCCGGAGGGTTTGATTCTCTTGTTGTTGGATTCCCTCAAATAAACTCTCATACTTGTTCTTACATGATGCTTTTGTGTTGGTCTTTGACTCTCTGCAGAACATTATCCACTGACTCATCATCACAATCTTGATGAACATCTTCAATCTCTGATTCTGTCTGGAAGTCAACAGAACCGGATCCTTCCATGATCTGTCAGAATCTTCTCCTTCTATCTGGATTGAGTCTGGATGAGAAGATAACATTGTGAATCACATTGATTAATTTTGTGAGGAAATTTACTAAACATATAATATTAACTTATGTCTATATATGTGTTTTATTCTCATCAGTAAAAACAGCTGCTCTTAATTTCAACTTTTCACAAATATTTAACAGTAAAAAATACATAAAACACACAAGAATGTTTTCTTTGTAACCATAGTTTTAGTAAAAAATCCTTTCATCATTCACCAGAATAAATGATTAGAAAAGTTGAATAGTTTTGAATAAAAGTTAATAAATACCAAACTAACAACACAACACTCTTACACAATTTCTTCCCAGAGAAGAGAGAAAAACATACATTTATTATTTATATATAAAAACTGAAAAACTTTTGTTTTATTAAAACATTTAATATACAAATCGTCGGATTAATAACGTAAAATTATTTATTAACTTACTGTTCCACCTGATGTTTCCACTTCCGGTTATATTTGGCACAAGCGACACAAAACACGACACAAATGCGTCATATATGAGCGACATCAGAGATGCTTTATTATTGGTTTGACAGCTGCGCATGACTGTTGCGGATTATCCAATGAGAGAAGGCTGCGCATCGGTGCATTTCTGCGCATGCGCAGTGTTGTGTTTAAAATCTCTATGGTGTTAATTTATGCAAATGTGTCGTTGGTCAACTCTATTATTTTATAACTTACACTTCAGAATAAATGTGTATTCATCAGGACAAAAGATCAAGTTCTTACAGATATATTTATAAAATGTCTTAAAACATGGAAAGCTTTATATATATGATAAACATTGCAGTCTAGCTTTAGGTAAATATATTGAGTCTTCTTAAATGTTGTTTCCCCATCTACAGTGACATATATATATAATCTTAATAAATCTTATTTTATTTATCTAAGTTTACTTAAAAAAAGTTTTTATAAGATTTGGGGTTGAAAGAGACCTGTTCATGTGCATGTGGGTTAAATCTGTCTATATATAATAATGGCTAATATTATTAAATGTAATTTTGATTAAGAGGTATGTTTGGTTTTTGACACTTATACTTTATAGTGTATTTACATTAAGACTAAATCTTTTATAGAAAGACTTTACATTGATAAAATATTAATTTAGCAGATGCTTTTACTTATAAAGTATCTTACTATAGAGTATACATCTCTCAGTGTAGAGTAAACAGAGGTAAGGTGTCTTCTCAAGAACACTTCAGTTCTTATCTGCTGACACTGAGATTCAAACCAACAACCTTCTGATCACCAGAACACAACTGAAAACTTATTTACGGTCACAATAAAAATTGTTTATATAGCATATTTTATTGTCTATATATAGTGCACATAATTTATTGTATTTCATTTTTTTAAGCATAAATGTTTGATTGTTGATATTATAAAATCTGAAGTTTTCTGAAATCATTCAGTCCTCATTAAACCTTTTTTTTTAAACAGCAACATTGTCTTATATTCAGGACAATATGCTTCTTATTATTAGTATAGTTTTGTAAATGTAGAATATATTTAATTTCAATGACGATTACCAACAATAGGTGACTTACCAAGAATGTCTTGAAGCCTCACACAGTTAACAAGAAACATGTTCTGCCAGATTCACTGACAATCTGCTTTTTTAGCTTTAAACCACAATAAAACAGAAGTAAACAGAAGAGATACCGCAATCCGACTTAAAGGAAAGAGTAACTAAAAAATACACAATATTCACAGGATTTCAGATAGAGTTGTTAAATCTGTAGTTTCAGGTGTATGTGAAACGGTGAAGGAATGTGCAATATAAAAGACCTTAAAAATGACTTTGAGGGTTGAGATTTTCTGTCAGGTGTTTTTTTTTGCTATTCATTTTAGGCTTGTACACTCACAAAAAGTTGAACAAGACTTAATTGCTTATCAAAATGTTCTGCAATGTTTGCAGTATTAAAAACAGCTAGTATGTGCTTATGAATATATATAAACAGTCATAAATGACTAAATAAAGGTATGATCATGGAATATTGTGTAATAATTTCAATATATAAAGTGTTCTTAAGGAAGATATCTTATACCTGTTTGATCTGCAGAGATAGATGTCGACTGCATTGGATAAAAGTGTTTGTCAATAAATAAATGTTATATTTAATGTTCTATATATATTTCATTTATTCATTTAAATTACATTTACATTTAGACATTTAGCAGACTCTTTTATCCAAAGCCTGTAGGAAGAAAAAGTTTTAAAGTTTTATTTTTATTTTTTTGTATATGGAGTGAGTAGGTTAGAAAAGAAGGTACTCCTAGTGAGTTAGGTGTAGCCGGAAAAGATGAGTTTTTAGGAGTTTTTTGAAGATAGAGACCGAGTCTGACAAGCGTGAAGCCAGAGGCAGATCGTTCCACCATCGAGGAACTGAAGCAGAGAACGTACGAGAGAGAGATTTCTTACCCTTTTGAGCTGGCACCACAAGTCTCGGCTCATTTGCGGAGCGCAGAGATCTTGAGGGCCTATACCTTTGAATTAGTGAGTTAAGGTAAGTGGGTGCTGAACCGGTGGTGGTCTTGTAGGCAATGAGAAGACATTTAAATTCTATGCGAGCTGCTACTGGAAGCCAATGTAGTTTAATGTCCCAAGTTTCTCGCATACCTGGAGGGCACAATGGTTGATGATCCTAGTTGGACAGAGAGGTCGTGACGGGTCTTCGGGTCGGCAGGGATGACAAGAAGTTCTGTTTTCGCAAGGTTAAGTTGTAGGTGGTGTTGCTTCATCCAGAGCAAGATGTCGCTCAGGCATGCTGAGACTCGGGTCGAAATCGTTTGATCTTCAGGATGAAACGCAAGGTGGAGTTGCGTGTCGTCTGCATAACAGTGGTAGGAGAAGCCATGCTTATGGATGACTGATCCCAGTGACGTCAACAGCATTTACCAATTATAAGAAATGGTTGCTAAAATACGTTTAAAAGATTTGGACTTCACCATTTATTCATGTGTTTTTTAATTCAGTCAGTTTTAGGTAAATGTGAATGATGGGATTTTTGTAAGGCTTGACATCAGATGGTGCAAGGAGCCTTTTATTAATATGTGGATCTAATACGTTATGTGTCAGAAGAATATGTCCCAACTAACTGATATATTTTCACTTACAGTTTAACAAAGGTAAAGGCAAGCTTGGGCATGTTTCAAGCGTGTTTTACATACTAAACTAGTTCTAGGTCAACAGTTTTTCTTGTTTTGAAAAGGAAAACATTCTTTTTCAAAACAAGAAGAAAAGCTGAATCATTTTCATTTAAGGAACAATGGTGCACATCTAAGAACCGATGTAGGTTAAAAGTTTGGAGGTTCCATCATTAAACAAAGGACCTTCATCCATTCAGCTCAAAATTCAAGCCTGAAGACTCAACTCGTATGAACACTGATACCATTTTCATTTGTGTTGATGTTACATATAAGTTTGAAGATGTAAAATGTTAGTATTGTGTTTAAATGATGTCGATTCTGTTTAATAGAATTTGTTAGTATTGATTGATGTTCAATTGATTTGTGTTGAATGGAATGGTATGTGGATTATTAATTGAACCAATATCTTTATTTGTATGAATGCATATATTTTGTTTATGTCTAATTTAAAGGTAATCAACCTTCTTCCTGTACCTTAAGTACTGTGATTCTCATGTATCTTTGCCAAGCCTGCGAAAACAGAATAACAAGGGGCAGTGAAGACGAGTTGGTCTCTTGCTTCCCTCAGTACTTGATGTCATTCATCAAGTTTTGGCAAAGATGAAAGGGAAAAAACTAAAGAGACTTGTCAATCACTTTAACACATAAAGGTTCAACCAGCTTTATTAACCTCTTACATTCTCTTACATTTTTTTTTAACATCATAATCACAATTTTTGTAAGCACAATTTTTTCTTGCATAGCTTAACTTCTTGCAATGCTATGGACACAAATTTTTGAAGAGCTGAAATGGAATTTATTGGTGAAAGTGGTTTTCACAGAAACTTACGGTGACTAGTACAGCAACATACTTTGTGTCATCTTCTCTGTCTAGACCAAATGGTAAATAATGACAGAGTTCAAACTTTATAAAGAGGACATTCAGGTTTATTCATTTTGAACCACATCATACAATATTTGCATTGAAATCTCCCTAAAGCCTCCAGATAATAACAACGTAATAAAATAAGACACAAACCACCCTTCACCACTATATTTATTGAGCTTATTTCTCTATTATTTCCTACAAGACCTACAAGAAATGCAAACTACCCTTCACCACTTTTATCTACCTTAATTCTTAAGTTGTAAGACTAGATGCAAACTACCCTTCACCATTATATGTATTGAGCTTATTTCTCTATTATTTATTGTATCACACTAAATTTTATAAGAAGAGCAAACCGCAGGTCTTAAATCTCTTGATGTTCTCAGTAAATACACAAGCCCAGTTTAACATTAGGGGCTTATACTTCTTTTACTTTAATATCGGTAGGGTTGCAAGCATTCAGTAAGGAATTCCTCAGCTTCATAAAGAGATGGGAAGCTTTCACCATTCGAAAGGTCAACAGCTGGATTAATTTCACAACATGTAATGCTGTTTTTAAGACTTCTTTTAGGGAAGGCAAGGGTTTCACTGTCTTTTAAATAAAAGGCAATGCTGACCTGATCCCATGCATAGAACTCGTGTGAATCTTTGGGTTCTCTCCCTGTTTCTTTATGTTTGGGAAGTTGGAATTTGAGGGCTTCACAAATGGCTTGAACACAAAGGAATTGTTGAAGTTTCAAAATGATTTGTTTTCCATCACAAGCAACCAATATGTTGGATGCCAACTCGGGTAACTGTTCAAACTTTGTATTACACTGAGGGCTGTGAACAACAATGACACATTCAATATCTTGGTTGTCATCTTTGAACACTAAAAACCTGAGAATTGGCTCTTGACCATCACATATCTGCCATTTGTAAGCATCCATCAGATCAGTCACAGAAAATGTGAAGCGAAAGTTGCCGTAGCGGGAGGTTCTTTGGAACAAGGGGAATCTGGTGAGGTTTCTCACGAATGGATGCTGTGCTGTTCTTTCTTCTTCACGTAAGTTTGGTTGAAAAAACTGAGGAATTCGTTTCTGAGCTTCTGTTATATCATCTTCAGTAATGTACAGGCTCCACCATGAACATGAATTTTTATCAAGACCCTTGAATCCATCGGAGCTCAAGATCCCTTGAAGACCTTGCTTGTTAGTGACATGAGCCACTTCTGTGATGTACATTTCAACGGCATTTGAATATTTTGGCTGGAAAGGGAACGCACAAGATATACATATAGGATTAAATGAAACATTCATTCTGCAGTGCCAATTATGCAAATACACACAGACAGCAAGCAAACCTTGAATCAATGTGAATAATTGTACAATTCGGGCACCCACACCAATAATTGACCATCTTTACAATCTTTTGATTTAGAATAATGTACCAGGATAGGCTGTGTTCATTAGACCTTTAAATATTGCCTCATCTTGTGCTTTTACAATCAATGTATTTCTATATTTTTTATTTATTCATTCATTGATGTATTTATTAATTTATCCTGGATTTCTCATCCTCCAAATTTTTCTGATGAACAAAAAGAAATATTTGAGGAATATTTGTAACCAAACACTTCTAGGACACCATTGACTACCACACTAGGAAACATATCAATAATGTCCCAGAAATATTGCGTTCCCTACTTTGATGGAAGATTGATTTACTATTTTAATTCTCAGAGATTATCTCTTATTTTACTTTTTCTTAAGAACGTACTTTGAACTGATGAATGATGGAATGTTTGTGCATATGTTTGATGACTTTGATTATATTCTGAATTTGACCTGACTTCCCCAATAAATCAGGGTTAAAAATAGTTAAGTTGTTAATGTTGGACTTAAAATAATACAACTAATGCATCTGTAATTAATGTTAAAACATGTTAAGATTTCTCCAAAACATTATTTTTATCAGTGTTTGATTAGTTGGGCTCTTGAGTCTTAGATCTTGATGTCATCTTTTATTTTTTGACTGTTCAAATACACTTGTTCTGTAAACACTGCAGTACAATGAGATTAAAGCAGTGTTGTAACGAACTGACAGAATTCAAAATAATGAATGCTGACAATCAATAAATGAATGCTTCATGCTACTATGTCGGATAACATCATAGTACAAAGCTCATTTATGACTCCCATTATGCATTGAATCAGAATAAGTCTGTTGATTGTCACTGCTGTGTATTTAAACACTCTTTCATTTATAGGAGAAGTGTCAAGCTCTTTTATGCATTATAAGTGCTTTAGACAGTTGAACATGTTTAGTTGTAATGTTCAACGTGAACCATTTGTTAAAAACTGAGTTAGATGCATACAGCCAGACTTCAGAAAGATTCACTTAAATATTCAACCTATCACCAACATCATATCATAAGTTACTAAATTGGCTATCCTCCCAATGCACCAATCAGAGAGCTCAGAAGAAAACGAGTCCTTGTAAGGAGATTCATGTGCACTGCTCAAAGTCCAAAATGCAAATTAACTCCATGATATTAAACTTAAAGATGATGGCAACTTTCACAACCAATATCATTTAACTAATAACCCCAAATAGAAATTGAAGATAGTACCTCAGGGTGTCCAAAATTGTCAGCACACCACTTTCTAAAGCACTCCTGAGCCTTCTCAAACACTTCCTCCGAGCCTCGAACATGCACTTCAAAAAACTTGTCTGGGAGGATACTATTAATCTGTACAGAAGATGTTTGACATTGTTTGTTATAGTAAATACATTTTTACAGTTTTAACAAAAAAATGTCAAATTGGTATCTTCAAGTATTCTGGTTGTCTGGTAGGCTATATTCTGACCCAGGCATATTTTATGCTACAACTGCACTTGTGTATGCTCAACATGTGTTAGTTCAGATGAAGTGAACACCGTTCAGTGTGTATACTACAGACTGATAAATGTGACACTGAATGTTAAAGTTAATGATATGATAAAGCAAACACTGATGAACACACAAACTACAAGAACAGAAAGAAATAAAACACAACATCTTCAGACACAACTCCACAAACACCAGATACATATTTACTTATAATATTGAGAAGAAACCAGTGCTTTATCCGAGCCTATTGTTGAGGTCTTGAAAGGGTTAAAGATTTAAGTTCATGAGATAAAGTAGTGTTTAGTTAAATGATGATAAAATGATTGTTCATTAGTGATAAACACCTGCTGTTATTGAGAATTACAGATGATCATATGGAGATGTTTTTTTGGTTTACACAATGTGAAGGTCAAGGCACACACTGTAGTGAAGTGGTGTTCCATACTTGGAATTTGTGCTCTGCATTTAACCCATCCAGTAAGTGAACACACACACTGTGAACACACACCCGGAGCAGTGGGCAGCCATGCCGCGGCGCCCGGGGAGCAGTGGGGGGGACGGTGCCTTGCTCAAGGGACTCACCTCAGTCGTGGTATTCCCGCTGGTTCGGAGTCTCGAACCAGCAACCTTCGGATCACAAGTCTAAGACTCGAACCACCAGGCCACGACTGCCACCATCACACAGAACAGAGATTTCTTTAGTTTGGATCTTCAGCCTTTACTATTTTATAGTAAGATGCTTTTAATCAATTACAATGTAGCAGTACAGCAAGAACTTTTGTGTTGCTAAACCACAATTTTAAGAAGTTGATGAGTTTATTCTTTCCTTAATGAGTTATTGTAGGGGACTGTGGATGTATGATCAATACGTGAGGCCGCATTATTATAAGTTTTTTAGAGTTTATATTATCTGGGCAGTTAATGTGTATTGTGTGTGCAACAGTGTTAAACTATGGTGTTGGGAGAAGACTGGATTGGAGTGTCAGGCACGAGTGGTTTACATGTTAAGTCAATGCAGAGACGCGAATAGACGCGAGTAGATTTACTGCGGGGCGTTGGACACGAATCACGTGAGTTGAAAAAATGTAACTTTGCCAAAAATTTCACGCTGCGATAACCAATCAGGAGCTTTATCTAAAACAAACATGGAGAATAAACTCATCAGGGCTTAATGTTGGAAACAGAGCTTTATAAATACACATTATACTTTTATTATACTTTATCAAAGACAGGAATAAAAGTGATATTTACTGGAAGAAATTTAGTGAAGAAACAAAATGATCTTTACTCAATTAAGGGCTTTATACACATATTGAGACTATAAATAAAGTCGTCACATTCAGTTTAATCACTTTATTTTACAATAAAAGGACTTTTCCTATGATGAGTTCCCCTTACAGAAGCCCCTCCCCCTCTGTGAATGGCGCGTTGGACGCGAATGAGGTAAATTGCACAAGCGAATGAACTTAAATGTTCAACACGAAAATTAGCTTCTGGTGTGAACGCAGCATAATAGTACTTTTCTCATTGTAGTTTAGCAACAACTGAAGGCCAGCCAATGAACCAAAAAGCATCTTACCTTAAAATAGTAAAGGCTGAAGATCCAAACTAA
The DNA here is from genome assembly GCA_033220385.1 of Triplophysa yarkandensis. Taxonomy (NCBI): domain Eukaryota; kingdom Metazoa; phylum Chordata; class Actinopteri; order Cypriniformes; family Nemacheilidae; genus Triplophysa; species Triplophysa yarkandensis. Next base: position 982,272 of record CM065676.1, read on the forward strand.
AGAAATCTCTGTTCTGTGTGATGGTGGCATTGTGTAAACCAAAAAAACATCTCCATATGATCATCTGTAATTCTCAATAACAGCAGGTGTTTATCACTAATGAACAATCATTTTATCATCAGTTAACTAAACACTAAATTATGGTGATCTGTGTACATACTGCAATATCAAATCATACTTACTTCGGTTAAAAACTTTTTAAAGCATTTCACAGCATCCTTCTCCTTCTCATCTGTCTTCTTATTGTAGTACACCCTAACACAACGTTCCTCAAACTCCTCTGGTAAGAGACTGGATACCTAGCCAGACAACCACTGAATCATTGAATAGACTGACACACTACTGATAATGACATTGAATTTTATCACAATTACACCCACAATCAATGTTTAATAATGTGATGTATTTTTAAGGTATGCAGGAACCCAATTCAGATTCAGTTTTGATTTGAAATAATATAGCAAGTCTTATGCTTACCATATCTTTATAAATGGTCATGTAAAAATGTGTGTTGGTTACCTGGTACTTTTTCATTTTGAAGGATTTCTCTACGTTCCTCTTGCTGTAGAAATGTACCTTGTCAAAAGGACTTTTACATTTCAAACCATGATCTATTTTAACCACCTGAAAGCAAAATTCCTGTTACAGTTACTTAAACTGTTGACATAAAAAGAAAAAAAATCTAAAGAGTAGTTTTTTAAATGACATACATCAACTTTGAAGTCAGTGGCATCCAAGGAAACAGTTTTGTTTTGTTGTGTCCATTTGTTAACTGCTCTCTCCCAGTTTTCCTTTAAGGTATTCTGTAGGGTAAATGACATAAAGAAATAGTCAAAAAATAAAAATATTTGTGTGTTTCATATGTTTAAATGCATTTAAGTGTAAACTGAAAGTAAAATCCAGTTGTGATAACAACAAAAATCTCAACAATGATGACAATCAACAACGGAAATTACATTACATTTGTTAAAAGTTCCATTGGGGAATAAAAATTTGGCCATACAGTAAAGAAGTACAAAAGAATAGTATGTCTTTTCATCCCTACCTTCAGTTCCTCCATGTCTTTGGATCGAGTGTTTAATGGTAGTCTGGCCTCTCCAACAAACTTTGGCAGTCGTCTGTTCACAATATCCTCAATTTCCTTTCTGGCGTTGTTAAGATTTGAGTCAGTTGAGTATAAGATATCATCAAAGATGTGATCTGATTAAATTAGAATAATATTTTAATGAGTACACATTTTCTGTGGACACACAGTTGCAGATTGTTTACAAAGGGTTTAAACGGTAAGAAAATAAATTATACATTATTATTGTTTATCTCTGGGATTGTTAACAGTATAAACATACATACTTCATGTTTTTAAATCTAAATTTTAAGTTTAAGAGCCTAAAGTTTTGCCATGGTAATGACATATTTTATAATGTCCTATACTGTCCTGTTTCTTTCCTTTCAGTCTGTCCTAGCAAGAACATCTCATTTACATCTAAATAGATATCCCTCTATAACAATCCTTTCTTTTCTTTCATTTACATCTTAATTGATATCCCTCTATAACAATCCTTTCTTTTCTTTCATTAACCTCTAAATTGATATCCCTCTATAACAATCCTTTCTTTTCTTTCATTTACATCTAAATTGATATCCATCTATAACAATCCTTTCTTATCTTTCATTTACATCTAAATTGATATCCCTCTATAACAATCCTTTCTTTTCTTTCATTTACATCTTAATTGATATCCCTCTATAACAATCCTTCCTTTTCTTTCATTTACATCTAAATTATTATCCCTCTATAACAATCCTTTCTTTTCTTTCATTAACCTCTAAATTGATATCCATCTATAACAATCCTTTCTTATCTTTCATTTACATCTAAATTGATATCCCTCTATAACAATCCTTTCTTTTCTTTCATTTACATCTTAATTGATATCCCTCTATAAGAATCCTTTCTTTTCTTTCATTTACATCTAAATTGATATCCCTCTATAACACTCCTTTCTTTTCTTTCATTTACGTCTAAATTTATATCCCTCTATAACAATCCTTTCTTTTCTTTCATTAACCTCTAAATTGATATCCCTCTATAACAATCCTTTCTTTTCTTTCATTAACCTCTAAATTATTATCCCTCTATAACAATCCTTTCTTTTCTTTCATTAACCTCTAAATTATTATCCCTCTATAACAATCCATTCTTTTCTTTCATTAACCTCTAAATTGATATCCATCTATAACAATCCTTTCTTTTCTTTCATTTACATCTAAATTATTATCCCTCTATAACAATCCTTTCTTTTCTTTCATTAACCTCAAAATTATTATCCCTCTATAACAATCCATTCTTTTCCTTCATTTACATCTAAATTATTATCCCTCTATAACAGTCCTTTCTTTTCTTTCATTTACATCTAAATTGATATCCCTCTATAACAATCCTTTCCTATTTTCATTTACATCTAAATTTATATCCCTCTATAACAATCCTTTCTTTTCTTTCATTTAAATCTTAATTGATATCCCTCTATAACAATCCTTTCTTTTCTTTCATTAACCTCTAAACTGATATCCCTCTATAACAATCCTTTCTTTTCTTTCATTTACATCTAAATCTATATCCCTCTATAACAATCCTTTCTTTTCTTTCATTTAAATCTTAATTGATATCCCTTTATAACAATCCTTTTTTTTCTTTCATTAACCTCTAAATTGATATCCCTCTATAACAATGCTTTCTTTTCTTTCATTAACCTCTAAATTATTATCCCTCTATAACAATCCTTTCTTTTCTTTCATTAACCTCTAAATTGATATCCCTCTATAACAATCCTTTCTTTTCTTTCATTAACCTCTAAATTATTATCCCTCTATAACCATCCTTTCTTTTCTTTCATTTAAATCTAAATTGATATCCCTCTATAACACTCCTTTCTTTTCTTTCATTTACATCTAAATCTATATCCCTCTATAACAATCCTTTCTTTTCTTTCATTTACATCTAAATAGATATCCCTCTATAACAATCCTTTCTTTTCTTTCATTAACCTCTTAATTATTATCCCTCTATAACAATCCTTTCTTTTCTTTCATTAACCTCTAAACTGATATCCATCTATAACAATCCTTTCTTTTCTTTCATTAACCTCTAAATTGATATCCCTCTATAACAATCCTTTCTTTTCTTTCATTTACATCTAAATTGATATCCTTCTATAACAATCCTTTCTTTTCTTTCATTTAAATCTTAATTGATATCCCTCTATAACCATCCTTTCTTTTCTTTCATTTACATCTAAATTGATATCCCTTTATAACAATCCTTTCTTTTCTTTCATTAACCTCTAAACTGATATCCATCTATAATACTCCTTTCTTTTCTTTCATTTACATCTAAATTGATATCCCTCTATAACAATCCTTTCTTTTCTTTCATTTACATCTTAATTGATATCCATCTATAACAATCCTTTCTTTTCTTTCATTAACCTCTAAATTGATATCCCTCTATAACAATCCTTTCTTTTCTTTCATTTACATCTAAATTGATATCCCTCTATAACAATCCTTTCTTTTCTTTCATTTAAATCTTAATTGATATCCCTCTATAACAATCCTTTCTTTTCTTTCATTAACCTCTAAACTGATATCCATCTATAACAATCCTTTCTTTTCTTTCATTTACATCTAAATTGATATCCCTCTATAACAATCCTTTCTTTTCTTTCATTTAAATCTTAATTGATATCCCTCTATAATTCTCCTTTCTTTTCTTTCATTTACATCTAAATTGATATCCATCTATAATAATCCTTTCTTTTCTTTCATTTACATCTAAATTGATATCCCTCTATAATTCTCCTTTCTTTTCTTTCATTTACATCTAAATTGATATCCCTCTATAATAATCCTTTCTTTTCTTTCATTATCCTCTAATTGATATCCCTCTATAACAATCCTTTCTTTTCTTTCATTTACATCTAAATTGGTATCCCTCTAAAACCATCCTTTTCTTTTCTTTCATTTACATCTAAATTGATATCCCTCTATAACCATCCTTTTCTTTCATTTACATCTAAATTGATATCCCTCTATAATACTCCTTTCTTTTCTTTCATTTACATCTAAATTGATATCCCTCTATAATACTCCTTTCTTTTCTTTCATTTACATCTAAATTGATATCCATCTATAACAATCCTTTCTTTTCTTTCATTTACATCTAAATTGATATCCCTCTATAATACTCCTTTCTTTTCTTTCACTTACATCTTAATTGATATCCATCTATAACATCCTTTCTTTTCTTTCATTAACCTCTAATTGATATCCATCTATAACAATCCTTTCTTTTCTTTCATTTGCATCTAAATTGATATCCCTCTTTAACAATCCTTTCTTTTCTTTCATTATCCTCTAATTGACATCCCTCTATAATACTCCTTTCTTTTCTTTCATTAACCTCTAATTGATATCCATCTATAACAATCCTTTCTTATCTTTCATTTACATCTAAATTGATATCCATCTATAACAATCCTTTCTTTTCTTTCATTTACATCTAAATTGATATCCCTCTATAACAATCCTTTCTTTTCTTTCATTTACATCTAAATTGATATCCCTCTATAATAATCCTTTCTTTTCTTTCATTATCCTCTAATTGATATCCCTCTATAACCATCCTTTCTTTTCTTTCATTTGCATCTAAATTGATATCCCTCTATAACAATCCTTTCTTTTCTTTCATTTACATCTAAATTGATATCCCTCTATAATACTCCTTTCTTTTCTTTCATTTACATCTAAATTGATATCCATCTATAACAATCCTTTCTTTTCTTTCATTTACATCTAAATTGATATCCATCTATAACAATCCTTTCTTTTCTTTCATTTACATCTAAATTGATATCCATCTATAACAATCCTTTATTTTCTTTCATTTACATCTAAATTGATATCCCTCTATAACAATCCTTTTCTTTCATTTACATCTAAATTGATATCCCTCTATAACCATCCTTTTCTTTCATTTACATCTAAATTGATATCCCTCTATAACCATCCTTTTCTTTCATTTACATCTAAATTGATATCCCTCTATAACAATCCTTTCTTTTCTTTCATTTACATCTAAATTGATATCCCTCTATAACAATCCTTTCTTTTCTTTCATTAACATCTAAATTGATATCCCTCTATAATAATCCTTTCTTTTCTTTCATTATCCTCTAATTGATATCCATCTATAACAATCCTTTCTTTTCTTTCATTTGCATCTAAATTGATATCCCTCTATAACAATCCTTTCTTTTCTTTCATTTACATCTTAAATGATATTCTATCTATAACAATCCTTTCTTTTCTTTCATTTACATCTAAATTGATATCCCTCTATAACAATCCTTTCTTTTCTTTCATTTACATCTAAATTGATATCCCTCTATAACCATCCTTTTCTTTCATTTACATCTAAATTGATATCCCTCTATAATAATCCTTTCTTTTCTTTCATTTACATCTAAATAAATATCCATCTATAACAATCCTTTCTTTTCTTTCATTTACATCTAAATTGATATCCCTCTATAATACTCCTTTCTTTTCTTTCACTTACATCTTAATTGATATCCATCTATAACATCCTTTCTTTTCTTTCATTAACCTCTAATTGATATCCATCTATAACAATCCTTTCTTTTCTTTCATTTGCATCTAAATTGATATCCCTCTATAACAATCCTTTCTTTTCTTTCATTTACATCTTAAATGATATTCTATCTATAACAATCCTTTCTTTTCTTTCATTTACATCTAAATAGATATCCCTCTATAACAATCCTTTCTTTTCTTTCATTTACATCTAAATTGATATCCCTCTATAACAATCCTTTCTTTTCTTTCATTAACATCTAAATTGATATCCCTCTATAACAATCCTTTCTTTTCTTTCATTTACATCTAAATTGATATCCCTCTATAATACTCCTTTCTTTTCTTTCATTTACATCTAAATTGATATCCATCTATAACAATCCTTTCTTTTCTTTCATTTACATCTAAATTGATATCCATCTATAACAATCCTTTCTTTTCTTTCATTTACATCTAAATTGATATCCATCTATAACAATCCTTTCTTTTCTTTCATTTACATCTAAATTGATATCCCTCTATAATAATCCTTTCTTTTCTTTCATTATCCTCTAATTGATATCCCTCTATAACCATCCTTTCTTTTCTTTCATTTACGTGTAAATTGATATCCCTCTATAACCATCCTTTTCTTTTCTTTCATTTACATCTAAATTATTATCCCTCTATAACAATCCTTTCTTTTCTTTCATTTACATCTAAATTGATATCCCTCTATAATACTCCTTTCTTTTCTTTCATTTACATCTAAATTGATATCCATCTATAACAATCCTTTCTTATCTTTCATTTACATCTAAATTGATATCCCTCTATAACAATCCTTTCTTTTCTTTCATTAACATCTAAATTGATATCCCTCTATAACAATCCTTTCTTTTCTTTCATTAACATCTTAATTGATATCCCTCTATAACCATCCTTTCTTTTCTTTCATTAACATCTTAATTGATATCCCTCTATCCTTTAGACGATATAACCTCTGTTTGGCAGGAAAAGCCTTGAAGTTTGTGCACTAACATGTTGTGCTGAGTTCTTGCGGCCGGACCAGGGTTCGATTTCTGTCCTAAGATTCCATTACTAGTCCCACACACCTGTCTCTGTCCAAACGAATTAGATAAGATTAAATAAGATTATTGATAGAACATTTACAGACTTCTCTTGTTTTTCCACTGACCCGTGAGTTTGATGAACTCTTTCATGGTTTCATCCACATTTGTGTCCTGTTCTTCAGAGCCTTCTGTAATCCTCGTGATTTTACGCTCGATATCTGTTTTTAAGTTGGATGCAGTTATCTTTGCAAACTCAATGTTGACCTTACCTACCATGGCATCTGTTATCCTAAGACAAAGAACAGAGTGCTCCAATAAATACCTAAATTAATGTTGTACCAACATAAGAATAAATTTGCTTTATGGTACAAATAAAACTAACTTGTCTTCAATGATGTTGCCAATCTTGTGCTGGTAGGATTGACGATAGAGGTTGTACCGGGTGTGAAACATGTCATAAACATTGTCTGCCACCTGTGATACAAGTTTTAAATAAGGTATGAGTTATGAACAAGAGGAAAAATAAAATTATATTTACATTTATTATTGTACTTCTTGCTTAATCTATTTCACATCACTCAAGCTTAAGAAATATGCCTGAAATGAGAGATATGGCAAACATTTTACTAAATAAAATATTATTAAATCCGTATATTTTCCCGCAACGTTCCTGTAGTTCCTATTTTACAATTTCATGGAGTGTGAAGAGTTTAGCTTCAACTCTCATGAAATAAATCAAACACATCTGTCTGTATCTTTAGTGATGGGAGACAGATGAACAGATGAAAACTATTGAATCAATATCAAACTGTTCATATTGGAAAAAGTCTTGACATTTTATTAAACCACCATTAATATGGTCAGTGTTTGATTTACTTGAGATCTTAAGTACATCGGTTTGAATGTAAATTTACCAAATAATGCAACTACCTATACTTTTACATTCATTCATTTTGTTCAGACACTTTTCTCAAAAGTGACTTACAGTTTTATACAGTGTACATCTATCACTGTCGAGTAAACAGGGGTAAGATGTCTTCATCAAGATCACTTCTGGGATTCAAACAAACAACCTTCTGTTTATGTAATACTCCTCCTGCAACGACTCTCCAAGCCACTAGGGAGAGCTGGCTGCTCTCTCCTACAATTACTCTCCCAGCCATTAGGTGGCGCCACCTGTGAGCTCATTACTGCTCATTAAGTTAATGTGTGCCACCTGTATTTTTCCTTTTTTAAGTTTGGCAGTTTCAATGAGCCATGTTCAGTCTTGAGCCTACCCTCTGTGGATAACCTGAGTTATAGGAGACTTTCTCACTGCTTCTCAGTTGTCTTTATGCTTACTTTGTTTTGTTTTGTTTGAATGGACATCAAGTAAAATCTGCCTGCTTTTGAGTTAATTTAGCCTCCTGTTTTGTTTTTTGCTTCTGCACATGGTTCTTCGACAACCTGCCTTACCAGGTAGAACGGAAGTGTGACAAGGCTTGGCTAGAGAGTACAGCAAGACTGAAGCATGGAAGTAGACCCAGTAGAAGAACAAAATCCTCCCTCCAACGTGGAACGCATTCTCTCTGTGCTCTCTAGCCAAGCCTTGGCCATTAACAAGCACGAACAGATTCTAACGGAGATTCTCCAGCGTCTCAGACATCAGTCTACACCTCAAGCCTCTCCAGTCCTACCAGGCCAGTCCACATCTCAAGCTGCTCCATTCCTACCAGCCCAGTTTCAAGGTAGCCCTCAGCCAGGTCCACCAGCAGGTCGTCCACTTGAGCCCAGACTTCCAACCCCTGAGAGGTATGATGGGAACCCAGAGAGGTGTCGAGGATTTATAACACAGTGTACTCTTGCTTTCCAATTGCAGCCTAACAGTTTCCCTACAGGGAGCAGCAGAGTGGCATATATGACAACCCTTCTCGTAGGAAAGGCACTAGATTGGGCTACAGCTCTCTGGGAGCGGCAGTCTCCACTCATGACAAGCAGCGACCTATTCATAACAGAGATGAGAAAAGTATTCCACCACCCTGTTGGTGGAGCGGAGATAGATCATCAATTGCTCCAACTCACACAAGGAAGACGTAGTGTTGCAGAATTTGCTATCGAGTTCCGTACCTTGGCTGCAGAGAGTGAGTGGGATCAGCGAGCCCTGAGAGCAGCATTCCATCAGGCCCTATCACATGGATTAAAGGATGAGTTGGCTTACAGAGACCCAGCCCCTGATTTGGAGTCTCTGATTGTTGTTGCCATCAGACTGGACAACCGTATCCGGGATCGGCAAGGTGAATGTCGTTGTGAGACTCGACTGCCTGAGTTTAAAACTTCTAATCGTTCTATTGATTCTTCCTCACTGAACGGCTGTTCTGAGGAGCCCATGCAGCTGGGGAGAACCAGATTGTCACAGGCAGAGAGGGAGAGACGGATGAAAGATAAGTGCTGCCTGTATTGCGGTGAGTCAGGTCACTTTCGAGCCAATTGCCTGGTCCTGGTTGGAAAAGGCAGCTCTCGCCCAAGAAAAGGGGGCCTGGGACGAGAGTAATTACGTATCCCCGACCAGCAGCTTCGGGTCTTTCCATTGATGTCTCGCTCTCCTGGGGCAATGACCTTCATAAGCTGAAGGCTTTCATAGAATCTGGTGCTGCAGGGATTTTCATGGACATTACACTGGCCTCACAGTTAAAGATTCAGCCGATCACTCTCCATGATCCACTGACTGTTACAGCATTGGATGGGAGGCCCCTAGGCCCCCTTTTTTTCTGTTATTGTTCAATTCAATTTTGATTATCACTAATGTATAACAACATAAGCGGTGTTATCAGTCATGTTATTAGAGAACGAAGTGTGTACCGTGTCCCTGTAGCAAATGTGTTTCTCACACACTCTTGCAGACTTCAGCAGACGCTTGTAATCAAAGCCGTTTGAAAGGCCCAGATGGTGACAGTCTCTGTGAAGTTACAGAGAAAATAAAAAAGACTGTTAACCCACTTCAATAGTCCATCAAAAAATAAGAAAATAAATGTTTCTGAATTTTTCTAGAAACATTCAAATTGTCTAATTTTCAATGTTTTGAGAATGTTCCCAGCAAACCATCATGGTGATCAGAGTGTCATTACCTTAGGGTCTTAACAGTCTTAAAATTTAACAATTAAACAAAGTTACTACCAGTGTCAATTTGCATTTTAGGTGTTAATCTGATTACCGTAAAAAGTAGTCCCATCTACGGACATCAGTGCCGTTCCATGTATTATTCACAATCTCATACAGGAAAGGTTTGTCCTTTCGGCTGCTTTTCTCTTTTCTTCCCTGAATCAACTCACTAATAAATTCAAGGTTATCCTTAGACAGGTTGAAAACTTCTGTCCCTGTTTCTTTTTCCACAATGTCCAGAAATATCCAAACTGAGGCCACTTCAAACTAGAATAAAAAAAATGGAATCAATTTTAAGTTATTTGTAATAGAATTTCTATGCCGCTTCTGCCCAACAGTAAGGCTAGATCTTAAGCTTATCAGTAAAAAGGCTTTTTTCAACGGATATGTATGCTATTAAAACTCCCAATGTGAAACACATCATACATTGTCTATTGCCAATTCAATACATCAGGGTAAGAGAGTACCCGTCTTTAAACAGTGATGGTGTTATAATAATTCCGTTACTGATCACAAATCATATGACTCATACAATTCATACTTCTCTTAGATATTTTGTATCTAAAAGTGAAAGAATTATGTTCTGCCTGCTCTGTATTGTTTGTATTTGAAAACTCGTACCGCGAGTTGCCACAATTGTTGAGTTTCATACATTGATTCTTGTTTTTTGAGTCGAGAACATATTTGTAATATATCTTTGATGATTTCTAACATAGATTTCCATAAAAAAAGTGATTTTTTATTTATATAAAATAACAATATAACATAATTAATAACTATAATAGTAACGTAAATTCACTTTGTAATGATATTATGTTAAGGGGGTGTTTGAGTTGAGAAAGTTGATGCTTACCTTCCACTCTTTATCTATCAAAAAAGAGAAAAACACAATGTATGGCATAAAAGAAACATTTAAATGTAATAGATCTCAAATAAATATAGCACTGATCAGGGGGGAGTGATCGTCAGAGCCCTCAGCTGTGAGAACTAAGTGTGGTTGGGCCAGTATGGGGCAACCAGGATCACTTGGTGCTCCTCTTCCCTTACCTTACACAGGACCCGTGCAATGAGGCTCACTGGGGGAAGGCGTACTTCCGCTTGTCTCGTGGCCAGTCGTGCGCTAAGGCATCCGTGCCAAGGGGACATATGCATCATCCTGAGGGGAATTACCCCAGCCGAGGATGCCATATGCCCCAGGAGCCTATGAAGAGTCTTCAGCGGGACCACTGTGCGTGAGGTCTGAGCCAAACACGCCAGCAATGACCGTGCACGCTCTCCTGTGAGTCGCGCACACATAGTGACAGAGTCTAGTTCTATGCTTAGATAAGAGATGCTCTGCGTAGGGGAGAGCTGGCTCTTTTCCCGGTTGACCCAAAGACCCAAACGGGCTAGGTGACTAAGCACTAGGTCCCTGTGCATACAGACTACCTCTGGCGAGTGACCCAGGATGAGCCAGTCGTCGAGACAGTTTAGTATCCGCACTCCGTGCTCCCTTAGGGGCACTATGGCGACCTCCACGATCTTCGTGAAGACCCGTGGGGACAGGGACAGCACCTAGGGCAGGACTTTGTACTGATACGCTCAACCCTCGAAAGCGAACCGTATGAAGGGCCGGTGTCGAGGCAGGATGGAGACGTGGAAGTACGCGTCCTTCAGGTCTATTGCCACGAACCAATCCTGACTCCGGATAGAAATCTAGATGCGCCGCGGCATCAACATCCTGAACGGCAATCTGTGCAGATATTTGTTCAGGGTGCACAGATCCAGAATGGGGCGCGACCCTCCGCCTTTCTTGGGTACAATGAAGTACGGGCTGTAGAAGCCCTTGAACATCTCGGTTGGTGGAACAGGCTGGATCGCATCTTTCGCCAGAAGGGTGGCAACCTCATCCCGAAGAACGGACGCGTCCCGACCTCGCACCGAGGTGAAAAGGACGGACCGGAACTTGGGCGGGCGTCTGGCGAACTGGATTGCATAACCGAGACGGATCGTCCTCTCGAGCCACCGTGACGGAGGACATTGGCGTAACCATGCCGGCCACCTGCACGCCAGGGGGATGAGAGGACTGACCCTCTTTCACTGTACCCGGGGAGGGTGGTTCTGTGGCTGCCGGGTCCGGGGTCCGGCCAGGATTGTCCTAGGGGGACAAGGGGACCCGAGCTGCCTGCCGAATACCGCTGGCCAATGCACCGTCCTGCGGAGGGCGCTGAGGGCTGCGGGATGGCATTCCTGCCAGCCGTGCACTGTCTGGAAGAGGGTGAACACGGCGACTTTTGCCTGGGGGAGGATTTGTTCTTTATTATACTACATAGGGTGGCCCTGAAAGGGCTGTTGTGGTAGTGGAACGGGGCAGGAACTATCCCAGATGTTATCCACTCCTCCAGGCTGGGTCCGTAAGGAGCGCTTCCTGGCACGTTTGCGAGGAGGCTGCTGACGGGTCCCCATAGCCTGCTTCCTCGGGGCCGGCTTTCTACGGGGCGCCGGCTGTATAGGGGGAGCTCTAATCGAGGGCGGGGCCGAGGAAGGGCATGGCTGTTTGGGAGCAGGAGGAGTTTGGGGCCGGGACGGACCTCGGCCAGCCGGACCCCTACGAGGCAAGAAATGTTGCATCGCCTCCTTCTGCACTGCGGAGAACTGGTGGGTAAAGTCCTGCACAGTGTCTCCAAACAGCCCCTCTTGCGCGATGGGTGCGTCGAGAAAGCGTGTTCTCTTGGCCTCACTCATCTACGCAAGGTTCAACCAGAGGTGGCGCTCTTGGACCACACAGGTGGACATCATTCGACCAATAGACCGCGCCGTAACCGTGGTCGCTCTCAGCGCCAAGTCCGTCGCGGTCCTCAACTCACGTACTGTGAGCGAGTCCAGTCTCCCCTCGTAAAGCTCCTTTAACGCCTTGGCCTGATGCACTTGCAACATAGCCATGGCGTGGAACGAAGATGCAGCTTGCCCCGTGGCTGTGTAGGCTCTCCCCACTAGGGACACGCTTTGGAGGGGAGCTTATGTCGATCCCTCCAGGAAGCGGCAATTTGCGGACAAAGATGTGACGCAATTGCGCGCTCCACTTGAGGAAGACACCTCCGTCGAGAGAAGTGAGGGGTGCCTTCCAGGTCTTGGTGAGCTCCTTAGCACTTCTTGGAAGAACGGTACTGGGGCGGGGCTTATCGCTCCGGGCGCCACCAAGATACCATGCATCCAGACGCGAGACGGGGAATGCAGGCGGGGCCGTGCACTGTAACCCGATACTCGCGGCTGCCCGGGAAAGCATTGCTGCCATTTCCGGATCCGGGCTGTCCCAAGCCTTGGCCGCCGGCGGCGGAAGGCTCAGAGCGCCCTCAGGATCTGAAGCAAGCAGCTCGCTCTCAGATGCTGCGACTGAAATCACATCATCACGAGACGGCTAACCGTTCCGGAGTGAGAGAGATGGAGAGCGTGACAGACTGTGACGGTCCCGCCAGGAGGAACATCCGTGTCCATATCGCCCGCGCCGCTCGCGACAGCTGCTACTTGCGCCGTAGCGCCAGTGAACGAACTGACAGAAGCAGACGCGGTGGTGACCGATTTCGTAAAGAAAAAAGCCACCCGCGACCGCAACTCCTTAATCATCATGGCCTCGCGATGAGGACATGACGACCGCGCGAGAGCGTCCTCGGCGTGCTGGAGACCCAAACACGCAAGGCAGATCTCGTGCTGATCTCCTTCATTGATGTGCCGGTTGCACCCAAGACCCCAACGGCGTCCCATTACAGGACCACATGCTGTACCCACAGTTGGAATATAAAACGTCTGGGAATCTTTGCTGAAACGCACAGGGGAGTCCAGGACCATCCGCTGCAAGACGTTATCACACCAGCAAGTTTTGTCAGTACCAGACACAACCATCTAGGTTCCGAAGAATTTTTGTCAGGTGATTTTTTGTCTCCCTATCAAATACTGTACACCAGGCCCATTATAAAAGTCTGTGTGAAACCGTGCAAGCAGAGTAGCTTGCCGGAGAATTGGTAGAAGAAGACGAAGGACGTCCTTGCAGAATAACATGATGATACTTTTCACTCTACAAAAGCAAAACTATTTATAATAAGACAACGTTTAAGTAAAACATCTTTCCCAAGCCAACACAATACAACTGAATACATCGAGAAGGTTAAAACACTATTATTATTAACACTATCTTTTTTCATGTAAATGTTTTCAACATATGCTCCAAAAATTGTTTCCACTGGTTATATAATTCTGAATGAATCATAAAATTGATTTAACAAATATTATTAGAAAAGTGACACACGTACCTTCTGGAATGACTCTAGGCATAAACCTCTTGTTAAACATATGAGAAAATGGCCCATGACCTACAAAATAAACCACAGCTTATGTTTAATATCTTTTTATTAAGACCAACTTCTGTTTATCTTCCTAATTTAAGATTCCTTAAAACTCATTCGAGATACAAACCTGTTCACAAATACTGTAAAGTGTGTAAGGGAATGGAAGTTTGCAATCTTCCCAACACTGAATGAACTGTCTTGTAAGGAATGGACAGCATGTTCAAAACAATGACTTGTAGATTTAACTTTGATAAAAGAGTTCTTTTTAAAGAGATGACAGAGTAGTGAATATGTGACAGGCAGGAGTCAAGACATTACCATAGAAACAAATGATAATATATAGCTCTAACTTTTTAAGACTGAGTTGTCATAAAAATTGTAAAAACAAAAACTACAGCTAACACAATTATTATGAGAACATTCAATAGATGTTTTTAATGTCTTTGAACACATTTTAGAATCATTCAGAATGTCCAGTTGATCAGTGTGTCTTTAAGTTGGGCTCTTGACATCTTTAAGTCAGTCTTAAAGCATTCTGAAACTATATTTATTTAAAGTATGTACAGTGTGGAAATATAGGACATGTCCAGATAAATAGAATTAGCACATTATTATTAGAACTCTGCTAAATTATAGATAGTCAGATTCCTCATCAAAAGCGCATGTAAGTAACACACTGAAGAGACTATCACAGCTTCAAATATCATTGTAAAAACCTTAATAGCAGAGATAAACATAAAACTATTTCAGAAAAAAGACCTACAGCAATGCATGCTGGGAGAAAGGAATGAGGGATGTCATATGACCTTTTACAACATGCATTGCAGTATAAAGTTTCGTACTAGTGTTGAGGTTCATAAACTGATTCTTCATCAACCTGTCAACATTTGACAAATTTATAAGCCTAGATATCAGAAATATCTTTATAATGACATCATCTTTGTCATTATGAAACTCACCTAGATTGTAGCACAGAGCAGCAATCTGCACACACAAGATGTCTTCATCACTTATCATGTCTTTATCAATATCCTTGAGTTTTTCTTGCAGAACTTTTGCAAGACGTCCAGCCAAAAATGCCATCCTTTCAAACAAAGACAAGAAATGTTATAGTTTTTATATGTGGGTCAATTAATTTATTTTAAAATATAATAGCTAGATTTATTGCAATGAATGTTGGAATGGGACTTTAAGAAACAAACTCGAAACTGTGAAAAGCTTAAAAAAACCTCTTGAGAAAGCAAAGTACTTTTACTTATAAAAAAAAGAAGACTGAATAAACCTGCTTCCATCCCCTTAACAGCTTTAGTTAATATATTTAAACATAATTTTAGATTATTAAATAACCATATAAATATTTATTTAATAAAAATGTTATGTGTCCGGATTTACAAAAGTGTTCTAAAGACATATTTATATGATTGTTCTTAAAAGTAAATGTAATTTTATGAACAATCCTTACTGTTTCTCACACAAGTTTCAGAAATATTTTCCCTCATATGCCAGTGAGGTAAATGTATATATATTTATCTATACAATAAACTTTATTTCTGTAACAAGTGCATTGCTTCTTTATAATGCTTGTAAGCACCATAATAATATTATATTTATCATTGCCTTTTGTGTTACTCCAAAGTGTTACTCATTGCCTTTTTGTGTTATAAATTATTTTACTGGGACAATTAAGCCTACACTGATGTATTTGTATTTGATGGACACATTAATATCTGCAGGACTTGTCCTCTTGGGATTAATTGCATGCTTATGTGGAATATGTCTCTCAGAGAAACATCAGATTTACTTGTTCAGGTGTTTGCAACGGAGGTCAAAAACAACAATGACATCCTCAGACGTCTGTGTCATCTTTGTCTGATAAATTGTTATTAAGAAATAAACCAGTCAAGGTTTTTTTTTTAGAAATTACAAAATATTATTGAATAATAGTTTAATGAGAACCCAATTCTAACGAATGAATCGTTCAACCTATGGTTTGACATTCTTGAAGATGTTCTTCTAAATAGCATCGCTTTTAAACACAATATAAATTATTTGCATTTAATTATGAGAAAGCAATATAATGTAGGCCTCATAACTCACTGAACAATTTAAGTGAAGATAAAAACAATCACACAAGTGATCATGAATCTGGCCAAATTGTGCCAGTAACAACTCAATAGGAAATATAATCCTAACTGAATGCTTTAGACCATACTACTGAAATATCTTACCCAATAGAATGTTCGAAGCGAGTATGAGTGGCTCCAGGGAAGACATAACTGTTTGCTCCCAGTTGTTTAATATTCCTGAGTCTCTGAAACTGAGGTGTGTCGATAATCTTCGCCAGCACAGGGTTCAACTCAATGTGACCATGAACAGAATCATTGAAAATCTGTAAAACGCATAATACCACAAAGGTTTAATAGATATTAACCAGCACTAGAATCAGCACTAGTACTGAAATAAAGTGTTTAATTTTCATTAAACCAAGATTATTAAGATGACTGATGCTCAGTTATGTGTACTTTTGCAGCGCTGCTTCATGATACCGCCACATGTTTAAATGAATGCTTTCGAGTATTTATCAAAATATAGTCAATCACAGGATTTTATGTCCATATGTCTCGTATGAACAGAACTCATTTCAACAGAAAATATACAGAGCAGTGGAAAGAGTTAAGAATCACTGTGGGGAAAGCTGAATTATTTCACAAACGCTGCCATATCAGAGGTAGGGTTAGCACTTAAAACATTAAAAGATTCACATTTACACAAGAATCATATGGAGGCTACAAAAGTACTACAGATTGAAAAGAATACCTTGACCGGAGAGGTTTCTCCAATATTGATCTCTGTGAAAAGATCATATAAGTAAATAAAAAAATATAAAGCTTTAACACAAACACAGCAAAACTAAACACATTCACAAGACCTTTTAATTTATATTTAATATAAATCTTTATGAAAACTGCAGAATATTTGTAAAAATATTCAACCCAGTGTAAACCTCTAGCTGATGAGTTTAATAAGGTTTTTTATAGAGATATCTTAAACATTCTGGGAGGTTGCCCGTCAGGACCAGGGTTAAAGAAGACTGATCAGTGTTTCTCCGTCCTAGTCTTTGTGATACCCCCCTAACAGATTGTTTAAGGTCTCTCTATATATAAAACACATGATTAAACTCATTAGCCTCTTCTTCACAATGAACATGATACACTGATAACATTTTCTGTCAAAGACCCCATAACACCAAACACAGGTGATACACAGTCATATGTTGAATATAAAAACACAAATCCTACCTTGGTTATCATAGTGCGATCTATCGTTTACCACATACTTATTTTTCTGACACCACTTATGAAAGCAGTTCACAGCACGAATCTGGACACACTGATAATCCTGTTTAGTGTTTTTGTAGTAAACTCTAACAATCCATTCATGAAATTTCTTTGGTCTGAGATTGGATACCTGCAGAAACAGAAACAAACAAAAGCAGTTCATTGCAGTAATTGATTGAGTTTGAATCGTTGTGAGACGTTGTGAGCTGAAAGGGGGTTTGATCTTGAGAACCAATTGTCTCCGAGCCTGTTAAAAAAGGCCAATTAATTGGCAAATTAATCAATTCATGTCCTCGCCTGTGATGACGGGTATAAAAGGGGACGGAAGAGATCATTCTTCACCGTTTGTGCTGAGGAACTTGGGGAGCCTCTCCCGGTCGCTGCAGCGGTGGCCGGGTAACGTGGCACGGGAAGTCACAACGTTCCCTTTCAGTCTGTCTCCCAATGTTGTGAGCTGAAAGGGGGTCCAATTGTATCACACGGATGCACAACTTCACCAATAGGTTGCCTATACTTACCCCTAAAGGGGGGAGTAGGGAGGCTAAAAGGAGCACTCTTGCTCACCTAAGTAGGGGACACGGCGCTTTCGCAGGCATACACCCACAAGTCCTAAGGATCGCCCCTCAAGACCCGAGTAGAGACCTAACTCCACCTGGAAGTTGTAGAATCTCCCAAGGCGAATGGTGTAGCCCAGCCGGCAGCTTTACAAATGTCTGCCAGAGAGACGCCACGCGCCAGTGCCCACGAGGTGGCCACACTCCTTGTGGAATGGGCTCTTACCGCCAGCGGGCAGAGGTGCCCCTGAGACTGGTACGCTGTTGTTATTGCGCCATTCTCTGTTTGGAGACAGCCCTCCACTTCTGCTGATCTTCGTAACAGACAACAGCTGCTCAGAGCTCCCTAAAGCTCTGCGTGCCGTCCACGTAGAGGTGCAGGGCGCGTACCGCACACAACACGGAAGAGGCTGGGTCTTCCTCCCCAGTAGGGTAGGCCTGCAGGCTCACCACCTGCTCCCAGAAAGGAGTGTCGGGAACCTTGGGCATGTAGCTTGGCCGGGGCCTCAGGATCACGTGAGACTCAGCCGGACGCAACTGGAAGCACTCACTGGACGCAGAGAGTGCGTGTAGGTCCCCTATCCTCTTGATAGAGGTGAGCGCAACAAGGAGGACCATCTTCATCGTTAAGTGAGGAAGATAAGTCTACTCCAGGGGCTTGAAAGGGGGACTGCCAAGGCCTTCTAGGACAGTAGGCCAGTCCCAAGATGGTAAAGAGTTCGGCCGCTTCTTGATAGGCCGCTATGGCAGCCACATACACTTTCAAAGTGGAGGGGGGCATGCTTTTGCTCGAGCCTCTCTTGGAGAAAGGACAACACGACTCCGATCCCGAATCTCCGCAGCACCATGTGAGGTGCACCATGACAAGAAGCGCCACCATTTCAAGGTGTACAGGCACCGAGTGGTCGGGGCTCTAGCCTGAGCAAGGGCACCTGCGACCCCTGGTGGCAGGCTGCTCAGAAGCTCCTCGTCCTGTCCAGGAACCAGACGTGGAGGTTCCAGAGGTCGGCCCTGGTGTGCAACAAGGTGCCCTTCCCCTGGGTTAGAAGGTCCTTCATCAGGGGAATCGGCCAGGGGGGAGTGGTCGTCAGAGCCATGAGCTCCGAGAACCAAGTGTGGTTGGGCCAGTAGGGGGCAACCATAATTACCTGGTGTTCCTCTTCCCTAACCTTGCACAGGACCTGTGCAATGAGGCTCACTGGGGGGAAGGCGTACTTCCGCTTGTCCCGTGGTCAGATGTGTGCTAAGGCATCCATGTTGAGGGGACTCTTGGTCAGGGCATGCCAGAGCAGGTAGTGGGAGGAGTCCGGGGAGATAAACAGGTCTACCTGAGCCTGACCAAAGTGCTCCCAATGAGCTGGGGTCAATGAGCTCCCAATGGAGCCATTCTTCTGGCCGGGGTTTGTCTGCCCCGAGAGCATATCTGCTGTTGCAGAGATTTCACCACCTGCTGACTCCATTTGAGAAGGCTGCAGGCGAGCTGAGACATGTGCCTGGAGCGTATGCCACCTTGGTTATTTATGTACGCAACGGCTGTTGTACATTCCGACCGAGCAAGGACGTGTTTGTCCTGAATGAGAGGCCTGAACCTCTAGAGGGCCAGCAATACTGCCAGCAGCTCTAAGGTATTGATTTGCCAGCATAGGCGGGGACCTGTCCATCGACCCGACACTACATGCCCGCTGCACACTGCACCCCAGCCCTGCAGGGAGGCGTCTGAGGTACCAGAACATGCCTCGTTACCTGCCCGAGCGGTACCCCCACTCGTATAAAGGTCTTGGAAGACCAAAGACTCCAGTCTGATGGCACAGAGGCGTTACAACGACCCGCCTGGTGCCTGTGCATGCCGTCCTCGGAACCCGACTCTGTAGCCAGTGCTGTAGCGGTCTCATGTACATCAACCCGAGAGGAACTACTCCGGCCGAGGATGCCATGTGTCCCAGGAGCCTCTGAAATAATTTCAGGGGGACCGCGGGCACTTGAAATGTTTCAAAAGCTCGAGCACTGACTGGGCACGCCCATCCGTGAGTCGTGCAGATATAGTGACAGAGTCCAGTTCCATCTCGAGACAGGAGATCCCCTACACTTGGGAGGGTTGGCTCCTCTCTCGGAGACCCGAAGACCCAGTTGGGCTAAGTGCTGTAGCATCAGGTCCCTGTGTATACCAACTGTCTCTGGCGAGTGACCCAAGATGAGCCAGTCATTATCTGCACTCCTCGCTCCCAGGGGGGGCGATGGTACTCTCCGCAATCTTCATGAAGACCACGGGGGACAGGGAGGGCCCAAAGGGTAGGAGCTTGTACTAGTTTGCTCGTGCCTCGAATGCGAACCGTAGGAACGGTCGGAGTCCAGGGAGAATCGAGACATGGAAGTACGCGTCCTTCAGGTCGATAGCCACGAACCAGTCTTGAGACCTGACTGACGCCAGGATGCGCCTCTTTCAGCATCCGGAAGGGCAACCTGAGAAAGGTACTTGTTCAGGATGCATAGATCTAGGATAGGGCCCAGACCTCCACCTTCCTTGGGCACGATGAAGTAGGGGCTTAGAATCCGGGGGACATCTCGGCTAGTGGGACAGGCTCAATCGCAGCCTTGCCAGAAGGGTGGTGACCTCGCCCCGAAGCACAGAATACTCCTCGCTCGTCACCGAAGTGTAGAGGATCCCTGGAACTTGGGTGGACTTAGAACTGGGAAAATATGCACGCTGTGGGGGGGAGCTTCGGTTTATCCCCCTAGGAAGATGTGCTCTGAGGACACAGATGTGTCACAACAGCGCGCTCTGCTGGTGGGATACCGTATAGCCCCGGGCTTCGACCCTATCGGGGGAAGTGAGAGCAGACGACCTGTCATGATGGAGGCGGGCCGCTGGGGGGCGCCTTCCTGATCAACACCAGCTAGTTATGCACTTCCTTTAAAATTTATGGTATCGGGCGAGGCTTATTGCCCCGGGCGCCCCTGACATACCAGGGATCCAACCGTGAGTACTGGGGTGTAGGCGGGGCGCTACACTCGCCCAATACTCCTGGCCTGGGAAAGCATAGCTGCCATTTGTGGATCCGGATACGCCTGCCCTCTGACCGCCCGGAAGCGGTAGGTGCAGCGCGTCATCTGGGTCATCGCTTGCAGCGTCTCGAGAAGACGGAAAAGAAGAGTGTATTGGGTTATGGGCGGTCCGCGAGAATGAAACTGACGGAGATACGCCCATATCGATCCCCAAATCAGCAACGCCGCTCGCGGTAGATACAGACCGATCCAGGGGTTCGGCTGCAGCGCTACGGGAGCAAACGAAGTGGTGTCTGATTTCATGTTGAAAAATGCTATCCGGGACCGAAACCTCTTTATCGTCATGTTCTCACGGAGAGAATACTATTCCCCCACGAGATCGTCCTCGGCGTGCCGGAAACCCAGACACGTGAGACAGATCTCTCAGCAATCACCATCTTCGACAAGCGGGTTGCACCCAACAGAATAGCGGCATCCCATTACAGAACCACACGCTGTGCCCAGGTAAGAAATTTGCTCTTTTAAATTGTAGCTCAAAAGCCACCTCAAGCAGTTGCTGAAACGCCCAGGTGAAGTCACGCTCAGGAACTTTCCACTGCACCGCGTTATAATTTTCCAGCATTCTGTTAGACTCGAGATGCTCGAGGAGATTACCATGGTTCCGAAGAACAAACCGGTGATGAATGATCTCTTCCGTCCCCTTTTATAGCCGTCATCACGGGTGGGGACATGAATTGATTCATTCGCCAATTAATTGGCCTTTTTTTTAATAGGCTCGGAGACAATGGGTTCTCAAGATCAAACCCCATTTCTGCTCACAACGTTGAGAGACCGACTGAAAGGGAACCAATGGGTAATGGGAAGCAGAATTTACTTCATTTTCACTTAGAAAGTTGATATAAAGTATTTAACACAATTATCTGTAACTTGAATGGTCTATTACACACAACACACAAGTTGTTTAATCATCCCCATGCTGTAATACATGCTGGGAAACATCAAACCAACACACACACAAAACAAGCAAGAAACTAATGTTCAATTACCACACAGATATTTCCTGTTCCTATTTTTACTACACAATTAAAACACTTTGTGGTTTTACAATAATCAAAAGTGATCCATAAGATATGCTGTACATTTTAAGACTGTTTGTGATGGTGAATAAGAGAAAAACACTCGTGGTCATCATTACTAGACATAACTAGAGCTATACATAAGAAGCATTTTTGTGACATGATAAATATTTGAGACACACTTGACACTGTTCCATGCTGAAAGTCATGTCAGCATCTGACTTGTTGTAGAAATAGACATCATCAATGGGGGTTTTCTCTGTTCCAAAGCCCAGGTCAACAACCTGAGGGATTAAAGGATATCAATACAATATACATTTAAAGTGAATGAAGAAAACTAGCAGATTTAAATTCTTTAGTAAACATACATAAATGACATATTCATCCTTAGACAAATTGTTTCTTCTGACCATCTCATCACAATGTTCCTTCAGAATTCTCTAAAGATATTGAAAGAATAAACAGTCAGTTTGTTTCATTGAAGTAAATGGGAAAAAATAACATGTAATTATTAAGTCTTTAAAATGTAAGTTGTTTGAAAAGCTTAACAGGTGAATATGCCACATGATGTTCATGTGTGGCATTAAA